>JBBGZY010003107.1:0-210880 GCA_037952925.1 Lithobates clamitans
TCCAGTGTACAGACCTGGCACTAACCCTACCCTCATCCAGTGTACAGACCTGGCACTAACCCTACCCCATCCAGTGTACAGACCTGGCACTAACCCTACCCCCCCCCCCAGTGTACAGACCTGGCACTAACCCTACCCCCATCCAGTGTACAGACCTGGCCCTGGCCCTAACCCTACCCTCATCCAGTGTACAGACCTGGCCCTAACCCTACCCCCATCCAGTGTACAGACCTGGCACTAACCCTACCCCCATCCAGTGTACAGACCTGGCCCTAACCCTACCCCCCCCCCCCAGTGTACAGACCTGGCACTAACCCTACCCCCATCCAGTGTACAGACCTGGCACTAACCCTACCCCCATCCAGTGTACAGACCTGGCCCTAACCCTACCCCCCCCCCCCCCCCAGTGTACAGACCTGGCACTAACCCTACCCCCATCCAGTGTACAGACCTGGCACTAACCCTACCCCCATCCAGTGTACAGACCTGGCACTAACCCTACCCTCATCCAGTGTACAGACCTGGCACTAACCCTACCCCCATCCAGTGTACAGACCTGGCACTAACCCTACCCCCATCCAGTGTACAGACCTGGCCCTAACCCTACCCCCATCCAGTGTACAGACCTGGCCCTAACCCTACCCCCATCCAGTGTACAGACCTGGCACTAACCCTACCCTCATCCAGTGTACAGACCTGGCACTAACCCTACCCCCATCCAGTGTACAGACCTGGCACTAACCCTACCCCCCCCCCAGTGTACAGACCTGGCACTAACCCTACCCCCATCCAGTGTACAGACCTGGCCCTGGCCCTAACCCTACCCCCATCCAGTGTACAGACCTGGCCCTAACCCTACCCTCATCCAGTGTACAGACCTGGCCCTAACCCTACCCCCATCCAGTGTACAGACCTGGCACTAACCCTACCCCCATCCAGTGTACAGACCGGGCACTAACCCTACCCCCATCCAGTGTACAGACCTGGCCCTAACCCTACCCCCCCCCCCCCCCCCAGTGTACAGACCTGGCCCTAACCCTACCCCCATCCAGTGTACAGACCTGGCACTAACCCTAACCTCATCCAGTGTACAGACCTGGCACTAACCCTAACCTCATCCAGTGTACAGACCTGGCCCTAACCCTACCCCCATCCAGTGTACAGACCTGGCACTAACCCTAACCCTACCCCCATCCAGTGTACAGACCTGGCCCTAACCCTACCCCCATCCAGTGTACAGACCTGGTCCTAACCCTACCCCCATCCAGTGTACAGACCTGGCACTAACCCTACCCCCATCCAGTGTACAGACCTGGCCCTAACCCTACCCCCATCCAGTGTACAGACCTGGTCCTAACCCTACCCCCATCCAGTGTACAGACCTGGCCCTAACCCTACCCCCATCCAGTGTACAGACCTGGCACTAACCCTACCCCCATCCAGTGTACAGACCTGGCCCTAATCCTACCCCCATCCGGTGTACAGACCTGGCCCTAATCCTACCCCCCCCCCCCCCAGTGTACAGTCCTGGCACTAACCCTACCCCCATCCAGTGTACAGACCTGGCCCTAACCCTACCCCTATCCAGTGTACAGACCTGGCCCTAACCCTACCCCCATCCAGTGTACAGACCTGGCCCTAACCCTACCCCCATCCAGTGTACAGACCTGGTCCTAACCCTACCCCCATCCAGTGTACAGACCTGGTCCTAACCCTACCCCCATCCAGTGTACAGACCTGGTCCTAACCCTACCCTCATCCAGTGTACAGACCTGGCACTAACCCTACCCTCACCCAGTGTACAGACCTGGCACTAACCCTACCCCCATCCAGTGTACAGACCTGGCCCTAACCCTACCCTCATCCAGTGTACAGACCTGGCACTAACCCTACCCTCACCCAGTGTACAGACCTGGCCCTAATCCTACCCCCATCCGGTGTACAGACCTGGCCCTAATCCTACCCCCATCCAGTGTACAGACCTGGCACTAACCCTACCCCCATCCAGTGTACAGACCTGGCCCTAACCCTACCCCCCCCCCCCAGTGTACAGTCCTGGCACTAACCCTACCCTCACCCAGTGTACAGACCTGGCCCTAACCCTACCCCCATCCAGTGTACAGACCTGGTCCTAACCCTACTCCCCCCCCCGCCTATCCATCCAGTATACAGAATTGGCACCAACCCTACCCTGTCCATTAAACAGACCCGTCTCTATCCTACCCCTGTCCATGAACAGACCCCCCCCCCCCGCACTCTGCCTGCTGTTCACCATATGAATAGCCCATCAATAATGATGAGACATCAGACAATGGCACTCGGTCCATTCGCTGGATGCCAGGCAACCTCTGCACTCCGTGCCAACTGGCAGAACTCTGACTGATGTGTGCCAGGACAGAGCAGTGCCACAGAGTGCCGGGCACCACATGAAAGGAGCAGACCGACCGCCAGAGGGAAATCTAAACTGCAATACATATCAGTCATGTATCTCTACATATCACATACCAGTCATGTATCTCTACATATCACATACCAGTCATGTCTCTCTACATATCACATACCAGTCATGTCTCTCTACATATCACATACCAGTCATGTATCTACATGCGTCACATACCAGTCATGTATCTCTACATGTGTCACATACCAGTCATGTCTCTCTACATGTGTCACATACCAGTCATGTATCTCTCCATGTATCACATACCAGTCATGTATCTCTCCATATCACATACCAGTCATGTATCTCTCCATGTATCACATACCAGTCATGTATCTCTCCATGTATCACATACCAGTCATGTATCTCTCCATGTATCACATACCAGTCATGTATCTCTCCATGTATCACATACCAGTCATGTATCTCTACATGTATCACATACCAGTCATGTATCTCTACATGTATCACATACCAGTCATGTATCTCTCCATGCATCACATACCAGTCATGTATCTCTCCATGTATCACATACCAGTCATGTATCTCTCCATGTATCACATACCAGTCATGTATCTCTCCATGTATCACATACCAGTCATGTATCTCTACATGTATCACATACCAGTCATGTATCTCTACATGTATCACATACCAGTCATGTATCTCTACATGTGTCACATACCAGTCATGTCTCTCTACATGTATCCCATACCAGTCATGTATCTCTACATGTATCCCATACCAGTCATGTATCTCTACATGTCTCCCATACCAGTCATGTATCTCTACATGTATCACATACCAGTCATGTATCTCTACATGTATCACATACCAGTCATGTATCTCTACATGTGTCACATACCAGTCATGTCTCTCTACATGCATCACATACCAGTCATGTCTCTCTACATGTAACACATACCAGTCGTGTATCTCTACATGTCTCCCATACCAGTCATGTATCTCTACATGTATCCCATACCAGTCATGTATCTCTACATGTATCCCATACCAGTCATGTATCTCTACATGTATCACATACCAGTCATGTATTTCTACATGTCTCACATACCAGTCATGTATCTCTACATATCACATACCAGTCATGTATCTCTACATATCACATACCAGTCATGTATCTCTACATATCACATACCAGTCATGTATCTCTACATGTATCACATAACAGTCATGTATCTCTACATGTATCACATACCAGTCATGTATCTCTACATGTAACACATACCAGTCATGTATCTCTACATGCATCACATACCAGTCATGTATCTCTCCATGTATCCCATACCAGTCATGTATCTCTACATGTCACATACCAGTCATGTATCTCTACATATCACATACCAGTCATGTATCTCTACATATCACATACCAGTCATGTATCTCTACATATCACATAACAGTCATGTATCTCTACATATCACATACCAGTCATGTCTCTCTACATATCACATACCAGTCATGTCTCTCTACATGTGTCACATACCAGTCATGTATCTCTACATGTATCACATACCAGTCATGTCTCTCTCCATGTGTCACATACCAGTCATGTCTCTCTCCATGTGTCACATACCAGTCATGTCTCTCTACATGTGTCACATACCAGTCATGTCTCTCTACATGTGTCACATACCAGTCATGTCTCTCTCCATGTGTCACATACCAGTCATGTATCTCTACATGTATCACATACATGTAGAGATACATGGACATTAGAGTGTAAGCTCCTCTGGGTATGACTGGCTCAGTGATCTCTGTACAGCACTGCGGTATATGTCAGAGGTATATATAAAAGTCAGACACTGATAATTGCCATGTAGGTATCTCTGGGGTGCGGGGGGGGGGGGGTGATCTCACACTTGGCTGGGTGTGACGCAGATGTTGGTGGCGTCGGGACGCGGCGCAGAGCAGGGGGGACGCAGGTACATGTATGGCACATACAATATTTACAGTATATCTCACTTAGCAGCCATTACTGGGGGGGGGCCTCGGCTCTTCTCCATCTCAGCCAGCTGCCCCCTTTTATCTCTCTTCACACATTGGGCTCCCCGAGCGACTGTCAGCAGAAGATGTCCCATTAACTATTTATAGGGAGCTGGGGGCAGAAAACACATGAAGAGGTGGAGGGGGGGTGGGGGGGGTACCACATTCACCGATTTCTGGCTCCCATTCAGCCCAAGGGAAGTGGGGGGGGGGCAGGCAGAACGGACAAAAAATAAAAATTTTGGCACTAAAATAAGGTAAGGGGAGCCCAGAACAGGCAAATTACAGGCGTCTCCTTCCAACCCTCAGCACTTTCCTGGCGTTCGCCGAATGACCCGAATCGCAGCAGTTTTTCCGCCTGGACCCCCCCGCCGTGCTGGGAAATTACATTTAATTAGTTCTCGGGAAAATAAAAGAAGTGATTAGAGGCGCGGTAACGAACGGCCCCCGCGGTGGCCATTTGAGCGATGGAGAGAGGCGAGGGACCTCCCGTCCACCGCGCCGATCCGCCAGAAGATGATCGTTTTATTTTTTTATCTCTTAAATATTTCTATTGATTTTTTTTTTACGGCCATATTAATCCGCGTCCAATTCACTCCGCAGCTCCGCCGCCCCAAATTACGGAGAATCGGCCCTCGCGTCAGCCGCTACAAAAGCATTCGCGTTTTTTACGGCGTAAACCCTAATGAATCTGCGGAGAGGGTCTGACTTCATCTCAGTTATAGATTGACCACGGTTATAAAATTTATTTAAAGAACAATGCCAAGTCGAGCCTCACAATCTCCCAGGAACGTTCCGGAAGGAAGGCGGAATCTCTGGATGATCCTATAAAAGGAAGATTCCTCCTCCTCCTCGAACAGAAGTCATTTCTAGGGTCAGATTAGGTGAAGTTGGTAAAGAGATTGTATATTCAAAGACAACTAAATCTTTGCATTCTAGGTCATCAAAAACTCGACGCGTTTCGTCACAGCCAACCCTTACTGATTGAAGGAAGCGGGGCTCCCGGGACAGGGAAGTCTCCTTATATCTAAAGTCAGCAGGCACAGCATTTGTACAATATTTGTAGCTGCTGACTTTTTTTTGGGGGGGGGGTCCCTGGTCCTCTTCAATCCGCTTCAATTTTGCCTTCCCCCTCTTCATTAACATGCTATAAACATTTATACCCAAAACCTTCCCATTTTTATTATATACTTTATTATAGACCCAATGAGGTCCTCACTGGTTCTCTGTGCTCCTCTATGCAATGCATGGCTGGTGGGGAGGGGCTGGCAGGATGCTGTACACTTCCTGTATGAAGTGGGTGGGCTCCTAGGAGGAGGAGTTAGGTCTTGATGGGCGGGTATCAGTCTAGAGGTGTGGGCGTTCCAAGGCGGACTGCATTTACATAGGCGACCCTCACACAGGGCCTGGACAGGGGGTGGGCAGGAGGGACGGGTGCCCTGGGCACTGTGGTATTATGTGAGGTTGGACCACTGCGAAAAGAGGGGGGGGGGGATTGGGGCACGAGTTGTCCTAGGAGGGAAAATTGGGGGGGCTAGCAGTGGTGATTTGGAATAAGAATTGTGCTGGGAGGGGAAATAGTTTTGGGGAATTTGTGCTAGGAGGATTGATCGGGGGTAATTAGTGATAGTGGGGGACATGGGGGGGGGGGAGTTGTACTAGAAGAAGGGATTGGGGGGAGGGGGGATTAGTGCTCTTATGCTGACATAATGCTCATACACCTCAGGGCAGTTTGGTATGTTCACCCTGAGCTCTAGGTGACCTTGTCCCGGGACCGCGTTGACATGATGCTGAGCCTCCCAATCAAATGAATGAAAGGGGAGGGGCCCAGGGACAGACAGGCGAGGAAAGGGCTAGATGATGCTGGACATCCTCTAGCCAGGAAATGAGGCGGGGCTCTGGGAGGAGGAGGGACGAGGGGGAGAAGGATAAAGCGAGCGGGACGAGGGGGAGAAGGAGGAAGCGAGCGGGACGAGGGGGAGAAGGAGGAAGCGAGCGGGACGAGGGGGAGAAGGAGGAAGCGAGCGGGACGAGGGGGAGAAGGAGGAAGCGAGCGGGACGAGGGGGAGAAGGAGGAAGCGAGCGGGACGAGGGGGAGAAGGAGGAAGCGAGCGGGACGAGGGGGAGAAGGAGGAAGCGAGCGGGACGAGGGGGAGAAGGAGGAAGCGAGCGGGACGAGGGGGAGAAGGAGGAAGCGAGCGGGACGAGGGGGAGAAGGAGGAAGCGAGCGGGACGAGGGGGAGAAGGAGGAAGCGAGCGGGACGAGGGGGAGAAGGAGGAAGCGAGCGGGACGAGGGGGAGAAGGAGGAAGCGAGCGGGACGAGGGGGAGAAGGAGGAAGCGAGCGGGACGAGGGGGAGAAGGAGGAAGCGAGCGGGACGAGGGGGAGAAGGAGGAAGCGAGCGGGACGAGGGGGAGAAGGAGGAAGCGAGCGGGACGAGGGGGAGAAGGAGGAAGCGAGCGGGACGAGGGGGAGAAGGAGGAAGCGAGCGGGACGAGGGGAGAAGGAGGAAGCGAGCGGGACGAGGGGAGAAGGAGGAAGCGAGCGGGACGAGGGGAGAAGGAGGAAGCGAGCGGGACGAGGGGAGAAGGAGGAAGCGAGCGGGACGAGGGGAGAAGGAGGAAGCGAGCGGGACGAGGGGAGAAGGAGGAAGCGAGCGGGACGAGGGGAGAAGGAGGAAGCGAGCGGGACGAGGGGAGAAGGAGGAAGCGAGCGGGACGAGGGGAGAAGGAGGAAGCGAGCGGGACGAGGGGAGAAGGATAAAGCGAGCGGGACGAGGGGAGAAGGATAAAGCGAGCGGGATGAGGGGAGAAGGAGGAAGCGAGCGGGACGAGGGGGAGCAGAGAAGGATAGGAATAAACTCTATAAAGAGGAGGCCGGAGGGAGGATTTCAATCTGGAGCCCCCCTTTAATGAATGCGGACAGAGAGGGACTGAGGAAGAGGCCGCAGCGATCGAACGCCAGAAGCGGCAGATCTGTACAGATTAGTTAACAATAAATGTGTCTGTGAGGAGTAGAGATACAGAGATCAGCGATCGATAGACGGGACGCCGCTGGCAGCTCAGGAATTAACCATTTGGGGCCCGGAGAGCAGAAACCATCGGTCAGAAGGACGATCAGATATCGGGGGTGACAGGAGGAGGGACATTCTACATGGGGGGTCTCAGACAGACACCATTTAATCCAATTATCCCGCCATGTCTGAGCGGAGTGGACTGGACCTCACGCCTTCCATGGTGGCCCCCAGCTGGTCGGGGGAGGGACACTGAATGGGGCCCCAGCTGGTCTCCAGGAGATAAAAGCTCCACTTATGTCATTTCACAGCTGAATACACAAGTAGAGGGTCCCGAGCTCCTCTCTGATGTATATCCCAGTATAAGAGGACCGGTCACCAACACACCGCATGGAGGGGCCCCTTACAGGTCACCAACACACCGCATGGAGGGGCCCCTTACAGGTCACCAACACACCGCATGGAGGGGCCCCTTACAGGTCACCAACACACCGCATGGAGGGGCCCCTTACAAGTCACCGGGGGCCCCTGTACAATACCGTTATCATTAAAGAGCCGTCCTTGGGCTCCAGTCAGTGACTTTCCTTAGGCTATGATGAGGTCATCAGTCTGCTGCAGGCAGGAGGAAGCATTTCCTCAGTCTCCCCTCCCCCCAATGATCAGACTGTACATTGTAACTTTGTCCCATTTCCCCCCCCACCCATTATCGATCGTTACCAGCTCACACATATACGGTCGGCGCTCTCTTACCGCTGAGGTTCATCTTGGCGCTGTAGCTGCCGTGGTAGGTGGGGTCGGTGTTGGGGGTGTGACATTCGTACTCGCCGGCGTCTCGCTCCTGCAGCTGGCGAATGTGGAGGAGGGTGTGGTCCCCGGACATTCGCTCCACGAAGATGTCGCCATTGTGGACGCGCTGGGAGTAGATGGCATAGGAGAAGGAGGGGTCCTCGGTGCTGACGATCTGCACCTCCCTGTCCGGAGCCGAGGGCAGGTAGATGGAGTAGAGGAAGTTCTGCTCGGGGGGCCCCTGATACCCCCTCACTTTACACCAGATGCTGATGTGGGACCCCACCGTGCGGTAGAGGGGCCCCTGCTGGACGGTGACCTCACGCTGGGCCCGAGACACACCTGGGGAGGAGACACAAAGACAGGAGAAGGGTCAACATCGCTACAGACTCATAATACAAGTGCAATTACCACCTCACCACTGCCCCACCCCACCACCATCACCACTCCACCACCCAACACCGCTGCACCACCACACCACCATCACCACTGCCGCCCCACCACCATCACTACCGCCCCACCATTACCACTCCACCACACCACCATCACTACTCCCCCACCCACCACCACCACTCCACCACCCACCACCACTCCCCCCACCACCCACCACCCACCGCCATCATTACCACTCCACCACCTACCACCACCGCCCCATCCCACCATCACCACTCCACCACCCACCACCATTACCACTCCACCACCCACCACCGCCGTCCCACCACTATCACTACCGCCGCCCCACCACCACCACTCCCCCACCCAACACCGCTGCACCACCACACCACTACCCCACCCACCACCACTGCCGCCCCACCACCATCACCACTACCCCACCACCATCACCACTCCACCATCCACCACCATTACCACTTCACCACCTACCACCACCGCCCCACCATCACCACTCCACCACCATTACTACTCCACCACCCACCACCGCCGTCCCACCACCATCACTACCGCCGCCCCACCACCATCACCACTCCCCCACCCAACACCGCTGCACCACCATCACCACTACCCCACCCACCACCACTGCCGCCCCACCACCATCACCGCACCACCATCACCACTACCCCACCTACCACCACTGCCGCCCCACCACCATCACCACTCCACCACCCACCACACCACCATAACCACTCCCCCACCCAACACCACTATCACACCACCACCATCCCCACCCAACACCGCACCACCATTACTACTCTCCCACCCAACACTGGCGCACCACCATTACCACTCCCCCACCCAACATCGCCGCACCACCACCCCACTCCCCCACCCACCACCGCTCCACCATCATTGCCACTCCCCCACCCACCACCATTACCGCTCCCCCACCCACCACCATTACCATTACCACTCCCCCACCCACCACCACCATCCCTGCACCACCATCACACCACCACCATCCCTGCACCACCATTACCACTCCCCCACCCAACACCGCCGCACCACCATTACCACTCCTCCACCCAACACCGCCGCACCACCATTACCACTCCCCCACCCACCACCACCACCCCACCATTACCACTCCCCCACCCACCACCACCACCCACCATCACCACTCCACCACACCATCACACCACCATTACCCCACCACACCACCACTCCCCTACCTACCACCAATCATCACCACCACCATTTCCCAGCAAAAACTGACCGGATCTTCCCTAAAACCCAACTGGACATTCGGTGGAGATCGGCTACATTCATTCCAATTGTATCCAAATAAATGTAATCTTACAGCTGGTTTCCTTTAGCCAAAGTTGGAGTAGAGAAGCCCGTCCCCTGCCAGCATGTTGCAAAGGAGGACCCTTCCTTTGTGTGGAAGCAGTGGTCTCTCTGTTGAGGTCCACTGAGTCCCTTGAGGAGTTAGACCTACCCAATAAGAAGGGAGCATGAGATTTGCTGATGGCAGTGCTTATAAGTCTGACTCAGCAAGGGGGGGGGGGGGAGACCTCTGCAAAGAGACCACTGCTTCCACACAGGGCATGTCAGGGGAGACACTTCTCTACTGCCCCCTTACTAGACAACACCATACCTCCCAACATTTTGAGATGGGAATGAGGGACACCTAGTAGCAAACGTATGTAGGCATAGGACACACCCCCTGCCACACCCCTTTAAAAGGAGAATTAACCAATAAAAAAAAAAGTTAATTGAATCCAGAAGAGCTTTATGTTTAGCACCACTATTCCTTTATATTGGCTTTTAAAATGTACAAATGCAGCAATTTGGATGAAAGGTTTAGCTCTGGAAAACATCTTTTGAAAGATAAAAAGTACATTTTATACACAACTATAGAGATCAGACCAAAATGAGGGACAAATCAGGGGGACAAATCAGGAGGACAGAGGGATTGGAAGATCTATCATCCATCCATCCTCCATCCACCTATCCTATCCATCCAACCTATCCCATCCATCCATCATCCATCTATCCCATCCACCTATACCATCCATCCATCCATCCTGCATCCACCTATACCATCCATCCATCCATCCTCCTATCCTATCCATCCATCCTACCCATCCTATCCCATCCATCCACCCTATCCCATCCAACCATCCTATCCCATCCATCCTGCATCCACCTATCCCATCCATCCACCTATCCCATCCATCCAGCATGCATCCACCTATCCCATTCATCCATCTTCCATCCACCTATCCCATCCATCCATCCATCATGCATCCACCTATCCCATCCATCCACCTATCCCATCCATCTCCATATCCATCCACCATCCATCCACCATGCATCCACGTATCCCATCCATCCATCTTCCATCCACCTATCCTTTCCATACATCCCATCCACCTATCCCATCCATCCACCTATCCCATCCACCTATCCCATATCCATCCACCATCCATCCACCATGCATCCACGTATCCCATCCATCCATCTTCCATCCACCTATCCTTTCCATACATCCCATCCACCTATCCATCCATCCACCTATCCCATCCACCTATCCCATATCCATCCACCTATCCCATCCATCCATCTTCCATCCACCTATCCTTTCCATACATCCCATCCACCTATCCCATCCATCCACCTATCCCATCCACCTATCCCATATCCATCCACCATCCATCCACCTATCCCATCCATCCATCTTCCATCCACCCATCCCATCCACCCATCCATCCCATCATCCATCTATCCCATCATCCATCCATCCACCTATTCCCACTCCATCCACCCATCTAATTATCTATCCATAATTATGTCCATCCATCCAACAGCTCTCCATCCCTCCCAACATCTATCATTCATCCATCAATCTGTCCATCCATCATGCTGTACATCCATTAAAACAGCGCTCTATCCCTTCACCCATTAATCTGTCCATCTAACCATTCATCCATAATTCTAACATCATCCTTCCTGTACATTAATCTATTGAACATCTCTCTAGCCATCCATCCATTTCTCCATCTAACCATCCATTATCCCATCCATTAATGTGTCCATGCGTTAATCCACCCGTCAATCCATCTACCATCTCTCTATCCATCCATCAACCAACCATCCACCCATACCTGTCAGTCCATCTAACCAACCATCCACCCATACCTGTCAGTCCATCTAACCATCCATCCACCCATACCTGTCAGTCCATCTAACCATCCATCCACCCATACCTGTCAGTCCATCTAACCAACCATCCACCCATACCTGTCAGTCCATCTAACCATCCATCCACCCATACCTGTCAGTCCATCTAACCATCCATCCACCCATACCTGTCAGTCCATCTAACCATCCATCCACCCATACCTGTCAGTCCATCTAACCATCCATCCACCCATACCTGTCAGTCCATCTAACCACCATCCACCCATACCTGTCCCAACATCCACCCTGTCAGTCCATCTAACCAACCATCCACCCATACCTGTCAGTCCATCTAACCAACCCATCCACCCATACCTGTCAGTCCATCTACCATCCATCCACCCATACCTGTCAGTCCATCTAACCATCCATCCACCCATACCTGTCAGTCCATCTAACCATCCATCCACCCATACCTGTCAGTCCATCTAACCATTCATCCACCCATACCTCTCAGTCCATCTAACCATCCATCCACCCATACCCGTCAGTCCATCTAACCAACCACCCACCCATACCTCTCAGTCCATCTAACCATCCATCCACCCATACCCGTCAGTCCATCTAACCATTCATCCACCCATACCTGTCAGTCCATCTAACCAACCATCCACCCATACCTGTCAGTCATCTAACCAACCATCCACCCATACCTGTCAGTCCATCTAACCATCCATCCACCCATACCTGTCAGTCCATCTAACCATCCATCCACCCATACCCGTCAGTCCATGTAACCATTCATCCACCCATACCTGTCAGTCCATCTAACCAACCATCCACCCATACCTGTCAGTCCATCTAACCATCCATCCACCCATAACCTGTCAGACCATCTAAGCATCCATCCACCCATACCTGTCAGTCCATCTAACCATCCATCCACCCATACCTGTCAGTCCATCTAACCATCCATCCACCCATACCTGTCAGTCCATCTAACCAACCATCCACCCATACCTGTCAGTCCATCTAACCATTCATCCACCCATACCTGTCAGTCCATCTAACCAACCATCCACCCATACCTGTCAGTCCATCTAACCATCCATCCACCCATACCCATCAGTCCATCTAACCAACCATCCACCCATACCTGTCTGTCCATCTAACCATCCATCCATACCTGTCCGTCCATCTAACCATCCATCCACCCATACCTGTCCGTCCATCTAACCAACCATCCACCCATACCTGTCAGTCCATCTAACCATCCATCCACCCATACCCGTCAGTCCATCTAACCAACCATCCACCCACCCATACCTGTCAGTCCATCTAACCATCCATCCACCCATACCTGTCAGTCCATCTAACCATTCATCCACCCATACCTGTCAGTCCATCTAACCATTCATCCACCCACCCATACCTGTCAGTCCATCTAACCATTCATCCACCCACCCATACCTGTCAGTCCATCTAACCATTCATCCACCCATACCTGTCCGTCCATCTAACCATCCATCCACCCATACCTGTCAGTCCATCTAACCATTCATCCACCCACCCATACCTGTCAGTCCATCTAACCAACCATTCACCCATACCTGTCAGTCCATCTAACCAACCATCCACCCATACCTGTCAGTACATCTAACCATTCATCTATAATCTAACATCTGTCCATCCATCATCTATCAGTCACCCCATTTATCTGTCCGCCCACCCAACGTCTTTCCATTCATCTATAATTCATCTATCCAATCATCTGTCTGTCTATATACAGTATGCACATCTGGTAAACGAGTATTTGTTCTTGTAGAGGGACCGTTGGACGACTCCCTCTCCACCATTGTAGGTGCCCCCTGAGCATTGGTGCCCCCAGGCAGAGGCCCACACAGCTGTTCTATGGAGAACACACGGGAGCGTCATTCAAAACAGAAAAACAAGACAAACCAGAATACCGAACGTTAGACCAATCACAGAACAGAGACACGGGTGTGATAAAAAGCCAACAAACCGCCTCTTTCCACATCATCTGTGGGGAATTAATCGATTTGCAGTGCAAGACGATTACATGTCTTTATATATTTATATATCTATATAGATCTACAGCCCATTCATAAAGTATTCACACCCATGGATCTTTCCGTTCAATGTTATGTTGCCGCCTGATACTACCGTTGTATAATCCCTTCACCCCCTTCATGACCAGGACTTTTTTTGCTATTCAGCGCTGCGCTACTTAAACTGGTAGTTTCTCATTCATGCAACACTGTACCCAAATCACATTTCTATCAATTCAATTTCCTCATAAAATGTGTCCAAAATGTATTCTGCTCCCAGCATAGAGACTGGGGTCTCCCCAAGAGCCCCGTACGAACGATCAGAACCCAGGACATCTGATTCTAGGTGACCTGATCGCTGTGGTAGCCTCTGATTGGCCATCATAGCGATCAATCCCTGTGAAGCCCGTATCCATGTTTTCTTCTCTGTGAATAGAGGAGAGATACATTGTATCTCTCCATCTCTCTCTCTCATCGCAGAGAAGAAAAATAAATAAAGGGATTAAAGAAGAATAGTAATATTACCAAAAAATACCTAGATCAAGGTCTGATCTAGGTCAGTGCCAGGGTTAGTGTTTGGGTCGGGGGCAGCATTTATTTTTATTTTTTCAATTATTATAATCAGTGTCGGTGTGTTTTAGGTAGGATAAAAAAAAAAAAAAAAAAAAAAACCAACACACCATTTGGGTTGTTCTTTGGTGGAAGGTTATGGCAGTAGCAAGAAATATACAGCTAAATTGTAAAAATTATATATTTCTTTACTATTTGGGGCCAGTTTTCCTATAATAAAAAATAAAAAAAAATAAAAAAAATCAGGATATATCCATAACCATTTAGCACCAAATAAAAGCCCAATTTGCCCTGAAACAAAAAATGCGGTATAATCCAACAGGATACACAAAGTAGTTGTGATTATTTGTACAGCTTTACCAACACATGTCAAAGTTACAAAATTGTGTTTAGGCTTGGAGATTTGTTTTACCCTTGGGGGGGGTAAAGAGGAAAAAAAAACAAAACGGAAATCTCACGTTGGCATAAGTATTCAGACTTTTTGCCACAACACTTGAAATTTAGCTCAAGCGTCTCCCATTTCTCTTGATGGTTGCTGAGGTGTTTCTACACCTTGATTGGAGTCCATCTGTGGTACATTATGTATATGGGTTGGAGACGATTTGGAAAGGCACACACACACCCCACTATAAAAAGGTATGGAGGTCAAAGGACCTTAGCTGCAGGAGCTCAGAGACAAGATTATTGCAAGGCACAGATCTAAAGAAGGTTCCCAAGATCACAGTGGCCTCCATAAATTCTCGAATGGAAGACACTTGACACAACCAGAACTCTTCCAAGAGCTGGTCACTCAGCCAAACTGAGTGATTGGGAGAGAAGGGCCTTAGTAAGGAGGTGACCAAGATCCCGATGGGCTGAGCTCCAGAGAACCTGTGTGAAGATGGGACAGGTACTCCTTGTGTTACCGTAAGCCAATGGCACCTCAACGCACCTTACTGATGGACTTGTGTCACAGCACAATGCGCTGCGTACTTCCAGAAATGATACATGCGCCATTGTAATGGGTTCTGCATTAGGGAGTCCATTCAATTGACTGAGCTTCCTTATTGCAATGCACATACATGCTTAGCATAATGCATATTAAATGTATGTGCGTGAACGCACCGCATTAGTGTGAATGGGCCCCAAGTGTACATTGTAAGTGAACAGTCATGGTAATGACCCCCGGCCAGCTTGTATTTGAAGCTGCAGATCAACTTCTACTTTTTTGCAAATTTTATTCCCGTGATCCTAAGAGGCGGATTGGCCCATCAAAAGACACACACATTTATTCAGTGATCCTCAGGGGCAGGTTGGCCCATCAATAGACAGGCAGGGGCGCGCGCACACACACACACACACACACAATTTATTCAGTGATCCTCGGGGGTGGGTTGGCCCATCAAAAGACAGGCACACATTTATTCATGATCCTCGGGGTGGGTTGGCCCATCAATAAAACACACGTTAATTCAGTAAACCTCGGGGGTGGGTTGGCCCATCAATAGACAGGCACATATTTATTCAGTGATCCTCGGGGCGGGTTGGCCTATCAATAGACAGGCACACATTTATTCAGTGAACCTCGGGGGTGGGTTGGCCCATCAGTAGACACACATTAATTCAGTGAACCTTGGGGGTGGATTTGCCAATCAATAGACAGACACACACTTGTTCTGTGATCCTTGGGGGAGGATTGGCCCACAAATTCAGTGATCGGCTCATCAATAGACACACACATTCTGTGATCCTCGGGGGGCGGATTGTTCCATCAATAGACACACATACGCACACACAGGCGTAGGGATTTCTTCCCAGACTCTCAGCAGACGCCTCCAGTATGTTCTTGACATTCAGAAAGTGGTTCCAAAATTGTCTCCAGATGCTTCGAAAAGATCCCAAAATATACAAGGCTCACCGTCATAAAAAGACAGCCGGATGGTGGGCCGGGGAGGTCTATCTTCTGTGTTATGACTCACAGGGGAGATGAGGAACAGAAAACGCTTAAGGTAAAAAACGCACACAACCCAAAACACTTTTGTTCCCTTAATGGTCACCTGGTGCTCCTGCCAGTAACACTTCCAGTCCTAGGGTGACACCATTCATCGCACTGCATCTATGGAGGATTGCATCGTCATCCTAGAACAGGCTACAGACATCTTCCTCCCTTCAGATATTCTTCTGACTATGTGGGAAGGGGGAAGAATGTTCCTATGATTAGGCGGTGGTGGTGGTGGTGGGGGTGTACAGATTTTGTTTCATTTTATTGTTAAGAGAGTGAACAAATAAGGGATCACAATGAGAATTTATTAATGATAGGTGTGGCTGGGATACATTGTCTAAATCAAAGAAATCACAGACAGGTTACCCAGCCAATCAGAAGATGCAAACAGTCAGTCAAAGTATGACCCCTTAATTGTCCATCAAGAGACACATGGAAGGGGAGAGTCAGCTGGACATTCCTCAGCAGCAGCTGTCCGGAGAGCCCCTTCTGGGTGTAGAGACCTTCCATTCCTCTGTCTGTCAGCTGTGACCCCACCACCAGCCCACCTGCCACATTCCAAGTCAGGGACAAGACTGGAGTCCTGAGTCCAAGCCTAGAGATGTGGTGGGACCCCGCTGGTCAAGAATGAAGGTCATATCTGCCAGCATTCTGGGAGACAAAAATCTGAGAATGGGATGATTTCCCCAGGATTAGCGCCAAGTAAGAAGTACCAGCCAGGCCCGTAGACACAACTCTATAAGCCACCATGTTGCCGAGTTTATTAAACATTTGTTTTACGTATAAAATCTGTGCCCTTCTCCTGTGGGGTCTAGTTTAAATTTACATCAACCAAACCCCCTAAACCGAATCCTTCAACCTCAACCAAATCTCCCTAAAACAAAAATGGTTCAACCTCAACCAAATCCCCTAAACCAAATCCCTCAACCATACCCTCCAAAACCAAATTCTTCAACCTCAACTAAACCCCTAAACCGAATCCCTCAACCAAGCCCCCTAAACCAAGGCTCTCATCCAAACCCTCTAAACCAAATTCTTCAACCTCAACTAAACCCCCTAAACCAAATCCCTCAGCCTCAATCAAACCCGCTAGCTAAACCAAAGCGCCTCAACCAGTCCCCCTAAACCAAAGCACCTCAACCAGTCCCCCTAAACCAAAGCGCCTCAACCAGTCCCCCTAAACCAAAGCGCCTCAACCAGTCCCCCTAAACCAAAGCGCCTCAACCAGTCCCCCTAAACCAAAGCGCCTCAACCAGTCCCCCTAAACCAAGCGCCTCAACCAGTCCCCCTAAACCAAGCGCCTCAACCAGTCCCCCTAAACCAAGCGCCTCAACCAGTCCCCCTAAACCAAGCGCCTCAACCAGTCCCCCTAAACCAAGCGCCTCAACCAGTCCCCCTAAACCAAGCGCCTCAACCAGTCCCCCTAAACCAAGCGCCTCAACCCGTCCCCCTAAACCAAGCGCCTTAACCAGTCCCCCTAAACCAAGGGCCTCAACCAGTCCCCCTAAACCAAGCGCCTCAACCAGTCCCCCTAAACCAAGCGCCTCAACCAGTCCCCCTAAACCAAGCGCCTCAACCAGTCCCCCTAAACCAAGCGCCTCAACCCGTCCCCCTAAACCAAGCGCCTCAACCCGTCCCCCTAAACCAAGCGCCTCAACCAGTCCCCCTAAACCAAGCACCTCAACCAGTCCCCCTAAACCAAGCGCCTCAACCAGTCCCCCTAAACCAAGCACCTCAACCAGTCCCCCTAAACCAAGCCCCCTTAAGCACAACCTAACTTCCCAAACTGAATTCTTAATCGATACCTTACAAACTAAACCTTAACCTAGCCTGCAATCTAACCTCCTAAACTGAAAACTGAATACAGCAGAACTACAGGAGCAGCTAAATTTCACAGGTGAAATGCATATAGGAGAACTGCCGATCGTTGCTTCTGTCCATCCAGCACTGTTATTTATACAGCTCTGCCACTCTACAAAGAGCAAGGGTCCTTCTCCGCAGTTTCTCTCACTTGCAGGTGCCCTCTCCACCTCCAGTACGTGGAATGGACAGTCAAAGGTGAATAAGCTCAGTGATGGGCTCATCTCTCTGCTCTCCCCTCCTATTAGCATGCTCCTAGGCACTGTAGCCACACAATTGGCTCCTTGTGCCATTTCTCACTCCCCCAGTCTGAGCTCTGTTGTACAGTAGACTGTAAGAGGCCGATATCAGGTCCTGTTCAGATCCTCATACTTCTTGTATCCAGCGAAACAGATTTGATGATTTATTCATTAACACAGAGCTGCATTCATTTATGTCAATCTGCCTGGGGTCCAGCTTTAACTGAAACGGAGTTCTTCCCATCATCCTAATTCCTTAAACTGAATCTAGAACCTCAACCCAACCTCCTAATCCTGAACCTTCACCTAACTACTCCTGACCACAACCCGCAGTTCTGGACCTCCTGTCCCCATATTTAGTATCTCCGCAGAGTACAGATCCATCGCTCTCCACAGATATCACACCGAGAACGGAATCTGATCACAAGAAGGAGAAACATCTAACACCAAGAATCTCCACCGAATACCAATGAGACCGAGCCACCGATGGAGGAAAATCAGGACGTGGGACACCAGGACTCCATTATCGGGTCAATAACAAAATGACAAAAAACGGGAAAAGGTCTCATTGTTGCCTCAAAAAAATCCCGCGTGCTGGAAAATATCTGAGCCACCCCGCCTGTGGGGGAGGGGAATAGGCCATGGAGGTTGACTGCATTTATCAAAAGCCAAGAGGGAACAATCTCGGTTTGAGGAAGAGCAGATGTCCAGTTTCTCCCAATAAAAGGGTCCAGGAACACTATACAATCCGATTGGAGAGTCACCTATCCCATTGCACAAACTGCCTCTAAACTGGCCACACCCCATACAATCTCCTACAAAGATGGCCACACCCCATACAATCCCCTACAAAGATGGCCACACCCCATACAATCCCCTACAAAGATGGCCACACCCCATACAATCCCCTACAAAGATGGCCACACCCCCTACAATCCCCTACAAAGATGGCCACACCCCATACAAAGATGGCCACACCCCATACAATCCCCTACAAAGATGGCCACACCCCATACAATCCCCTACAAAGATGGCCACACCCCATACAATCCCCTACAAAGATGGCCACACCCCATACAATCCCCTACAAAGATGGCCACACCCCATACAATCCCCATACAAAGATGGCCACACCCCATACAATCCCCATACAAAGATGGCCACACCCCATACAATCCCCATACAAAGATGGCCACACCCCATTCAATCCCCATACAAAGATGGCCACACCCCATGCAATCCCCATACAAGATGGCCACACCCCATGCAATCCCCATACAAGATGGCCACACCCCATACAATCCCCTACAAAGATGGCCACACCCCATACAATCCCCTACAAAGATGGCCACACCCCATACAATCCCCTACAAAGATGGCCACACCCCATACAATCCCCTACAAAGATGGCCACACCCCATACAATCCCATACAAAGATGGCCACACCCCATACAATCCCCTACAAAGATGGCCACATCCCATACAATCCCCATACAAGATGGCCACACCCCATGCAATCTCCTATAAACTGGCTACACCCCATCAATCCCCTACAAGATGGCCACACCCTATGCAATCTCCTATAAACTGGTCACACCCCATACAATTCAATTGTACAATCAACTGGCCACACCCCATACAATTCAATTGTACAATCAACTGGCCACACCCCATACAATTCAATTGTACAATCAACTGGCCACACCCCATACAATTCAATTGTACAATCAACTGGTCACACCCCATAAATCCCCTACAAGATGGCCACACCCCATACAATCATCTACAAGATGGCCACACCCCATACAACTGGGTATAAGATGGCGATACCGTATAAAACCCAAAGGCTGCACAATTCCCTATTGGATGGGCATACCCTATACAATCCCATTGTACAATCTCCATTATCTCTAAACACCTATGTAATGTAGGACTGGTTGAATACAAATGGATACATGGTGTAGGTTTTGGTAAATATAAATGGTGTCCATACACAGCACGATTTTATTGATCATAGGATTGTATATCGATTTATTGCCAAGAAGAAAAATCCAATCAAATAAAAAAAAAAAAACTATTGCTATAGTGTGTTTAAGCGTCATATCGATCCCATCTACTTTGCTAGGTTTGGGTCTTCCATCCAGACCAATCCAAGTAATTTCGATGACATCGATCATCTTTGCTCCAAACTGATCAAAAACCAGAGTCTTCAGCCTTTTCAATAATTTATACATTTCGATCCTACTGTCAGATTGTGAATAATCGTTTGGTCAGATTGTTACATGTATGGCCACCATGAGGGAGATTGTACAATGAGGTGATGATGTGATATCTGGTGATGGATGCAGTGCACTCCCCGCTCTCACCCAGTGTATTCGTCCAATCAGAAGGACACGGATTCTTGAATAATGTTTGGTGAAGTTCTCACGCCAGCCTGAGCCCCCCCTCCCTCCTCTGACAGCTGGATGAGGTTGGGGTGGGGGGGGTGGGGAGGGTAACGCTCGGGGCCCACACAGTACCAGCGGAATGTCACGGCTTTCAGAAAGTGGCCAGAAAAGAGAAAGTGTGATATGAGTCAGAGGAGAGATCTGAGGAGGTGACACCGGTATGACGAGCCGGTATGACGAGCCGGTATGACCGGTTCTCTCACCATCCTTCTCACCTTGTCACCTGCAATTTCCGCTGCCCCAGGGCCGATATGGACAACGGTGACACAGAGATACCATCACCTTTCCACAACCCGCCGGGGACACCCGACCCAAAGTGGAGTCTTTGTATATCGGAATGTAACGTGGGCACAACCGTCACCTTCTTCTTCTTCTTCTTCTTCTTCTTCTTGAATTTGATGTGTTGGGGAAAAAATAAATAAAAATGGATAAGTGTAAGAATTGGAGGGGCTTTGACAAGGACCAAATTGTAGGGATATGCAATTAGCGGACCTCCAGCTGTTGCAGAACTACAAGTCCCATGAGGCAGAGCAAGACTTTGACAGCCACAAGCATGACACCCAGAGGAAGAGGCATGATGGGACTTGTAGTTTTGCAACAGCTGGAGGTCCACTAATTGCATATCCCTGGTCTAGATGACGGGGTCAGAGCAACTGCAACTGCAGCTCTTGTGGGATTGTTCCTGGTCTGCAGTGGTCAGAACCAACCAACAGTGGTCCAAGGAAGGAAAACTGACCAACCAGTGACAAAGTCATAGGCAGCCAAGGCTCATCGATGGAGGCGGGGGGAGAAAAGGCTGGCTCATCGATGGAGGCGAGAGGGGGTGAGAAAAGGCTGGCTCATCGATGGAGGCGGGGGGAGAAAAGGCTGGCTCATCGATGGAGGCGAGAGGGGGTGAGAAAAGGCTGGCTCATCGATGGAGGCGGGGGGAGAAAAGGCTGGCTCATCGATGGAGGCGGGGGGAGAAAAGGCTGGCTCATCGATGGAGGCGGGGGGAGAAAAGGCTGGCTCATCGATGGAGGCGGGGGGAGAAAAGGCTGGCTCATCGATGGAGGCGGGGGGAGAAAAGGCTGGCTCATCGATGGAGGCGGGGGGAGAAAAGGCTGGCTCATCGATGGAGGCGGGGGGAGAAAAGGCTGGCTCATCGATGGAGGCGGGGGGAGAAAAGGCTGGCTCATCGATGGAGGCGGGGGGAGAAAAGGCTCGCTCATCGATGGAGGCGGGGGGGGTGGAGAAAAGGCTCGCTCATCGATGGAGGCGGGGGGGTGGAGAAAAGGCTGGCTCATCGATGGAGGCGGGGGGGGGAGAAAAGGCTGGCTCATCGATGGAGGCGAGGGGGGGAGAAAAGGCTCACTCATCGATGGAGGCGGGGGGGGGAGAGAAAAGGCTCACTCATCGATGGAGGCGGGGGGGGGGGGAGAAAAGGCTCACTCATCAATGGAGGCGGGGGGAGAAAAGGCTCGCTCATCGATGGAGGCAGGGGGGAGAAAAGGCTCGCTCATCGATGGAGGCAGGGGGGTGGAGAAAAGGCTGGCTCATCGACGGAGGCGGGGGGGGAGAAAAGGCTGGCTCATCGATGGAGGCGAGGGGGGGAGAAAAGGCTCACTCATCGATGGAGGCGGGGGGGAGAAAAGGCTCACTCATCGATGGAGGCGGGGGGGGGCGAGAAAAGGCTCACTCATCGATGGAGGCGGGGGGGGAGAAAAGGCTCACTCATCGATGGAGGCGGGGGGGAGAAAAGGCTCACTCATCGATGGAGGCGGGGGGAGAAAAGGCTCGCTCATCGATGGAGGCAGGGGGGAGAAAAGGCTCGCTCATCGATGGAGGCAGGGGGGAGAAAAGGCTCGCTCATCGATGGAGGCGGGGGGGGTTGGGGGAGAAAAGGCTGGCTCATCGATGGAGGCGGGGGGGGAGAAAAGGCTGGCTCATCGATGGAGGCGGGGGGGGGGGGAGAAAAGGCTGGCTCATCGATGGAGGCGGGGGGGGGGAGAAAAGGCTGGCTCATCGATGGAGGCGGGGGGGTGAGAAAAGGCTGGCTCATCGATGGAGGCGGGGGGGTGAGAAAAGGCTCGCTCATCGATGGAGGCGGGGGGGTGAGAAAAGGCTCGCTCATCGATGGAGGCGGGGGGTGAGAAAAGGCTGGCTCATCGATGGAGGCGGGGTGGGGGGAGAAAAGGCTCGCTCATCGATGGAGGCTGGGGGGAGAAAAAGCTCATCGATGGAAGCGGGGGGAGAAAAGGCTTGCTCATCGATGGACGCTGGGGGAGAAAAGGCTGGCTCAGATGCAGGTAGGGAGGGAAGGCTTGTAGATGTAGGTGAGGGGGGGCAGAGGTTCATTAATTGGGGTGAAGGGGGCTCATTGATGAAAAGCGGGGGGTAGAAGTATCATTGAAGGAGGGGTATGGCTGGTCTGTGTAATCCGATCCAGAAGATTAGGATAGAATAGATTAGATTAGGATAGAATAGATAGCGACAAAGGTGTCAGAACACGCAGAGTATCACAGTTTCTGCTGTATGGGGTTGCGTACTGCGTAGCTGCAGAATGGTCAGGGTGTCCCTGCTGACCCGTATCCACTGCCAAAAGCACCTACAATGAGTATCAAAACATTCATCAGAGCAGGCCACCCTCTTCCATTGCTCTGTGGTCTAAAGAATTGTTTGAGGAACACAACAGGGAATATGAACCTCCATGACCAAGCCCCAAATTGTGGTATGAAACGTGTCAGGAGGCATGGCCTGAACAGAGCCTGGGCTAAGGCCGCTTTTACTACAGGGACTGTTGGGCCTCGACAGTGTGCAGCACCTGGGGTGTTGAATCTTCATACAGCATTCATTGAGCCAGGCTCTCCCCTAGCTTGCACCCTCAGTAGGAATTACCAGATTTGGGCAGACATGAGCCTGGAGTGGCACCCCTAATCCTTTTGTGTGGGTTTGCAATGAGTAGGAGGTGTAGACTTGACCTCAAAATTCTCCAGACCCCTATCCAATTGAGCATGAGTGAAATTTGGTGGAAAAACCCAAGTCTGATCCATGGAGGCCCCACCTCGCAACTTACAGGACCTAAAAGAATCTGCTAGTGACAGCTTGGTGCCAGATACCACAGCGTACCTTCAGAGGTCTAGTGGAGGAGTCCATTGCTTAATGAGCCAGGGCTGTTTTGATGGCCAATGAGGGACTTATTCAATATTAGGTGGGTTGTCAGGTTATAATAGGTGTTCACTGCACATTGCCAACACTTTTAGGGTTACCACCCATTAAACGTCCAATTAGGGGAATTTCCCTTTACTGTCTGTCCAGGAGATACAACAGGAAGTTGGTTGACCCTGGAACATTTCTTTTCTATTCCGTTTCCAACTCAAATTTTGAATTCCCCATCAATTTTAGCTCCTGTGGCAAAGGACAAATGGGAGGGGTGAACCTCCCCAGTGGGGACACAGCAATAAAAACCTGACAGGGGTTCCTCCTTCTGCTTTTGAGGATGCAATGACATGGATACATGCTACAAATTTGGTGGGATTGCCAAAAAATTAGGATGGCACTGGTCTGGCAACTTGTTGTTAGGGTCTTGGGTAGAAGAATCCTCAGGGGGTCCTACTGAACCCAAAACACTGAGGGATGCTGTGACACCAAATTTAAACTTCTAACTTATGTTCTTAGTCACGTTAAGAAGATTTGAGCAAAGGCGGGTGGTGGCCATGTGGAGTAATGGGAAATGGTACAGTTTGGGTTAAGTCACCCTGGGCACTTCCAATCCTAAACCTCTTTATCCTGCACTCCCCCCTCTTACTTGTAGTCCCCGTTCCTCTCTCACTATCTCTCCCTATACTTCCCGATCTTCACAACTGGTAAAACCAGTTCTTTTACATGCTGGTAACTGACCTCAAACAGAAGTTTTAGCACTGCATAGCGATCATAACTCGGCCGTTGTTTACCACAAATGTGTTTGAGGACTAAGAATCGCAAAATAACCAACTATTACCAGTGATGAAATGGTTTCTTCAATTAGCAATGGTAATGAAACTGCAAAAAAAAAAAAAAAAAAAAAAAAGAAGACAGGAGGGACCAACCCAGCATCTCAACCAGGGTTCAATGCAAGGAGCATTCTTCCCACTGACCACCAATGTAAGGAGCATTCTTCTCACTGATCACCAATGTAAGGAACATTCTTCCCACTGATCACCAATGTAAGGAACATTCTTCTCACTGATCACCAATGTAAGGAACATTCTTCTCACTGATCACCAATGTAAGGAACATTCTTCTCACTGATCACCAATGTAAGGAACATTCTTCTCACTGATCACCAATGTAAGGAACATTCTTCTCACTGATCACCAATGTAAGGGACATTCTTCTCACTGATCACCAATGTAAGGAACATTCTTCTCACTGATCACCAATGTAAGGAACATTCTTCTCACTGACCACCAATGTAAGGAACATTCTTCTCACTGACCACCAATGTAAGGAACATTCTTCTCACTGACCACCAATGTAAGGAACATTCTTCTCACTGATCACCAATGTAAGGAACATTCTTCTCACTGATCACCAATGTAAGGAACATTCTTCCCACTGATCACCAATGTAAGGAACATTCTTCTCACTGATCACCAATGTAAGGAACATTCTTCCCACTGATCACCAATGTAAGGAACATTCTTCTCACTGACCACCAATGTAAGGAACATTCTTCTCACTGACCACCAATGTAAGGAACATTCTTCCCACTGACCACCAATGTAAGGAACATTCTTCCCACTGACCACCAATGTAAGGAACATTCTTCCCACTGATCACCAATGTAAGGAACATTCTTCTCACTGATCACCAATGTAAGGAACATTCTTCTCACTGATCACCAATGTAAGGAACATTCTTCTCACTGATCACCAATGTAAGGAACATTCTTCTCACTGACCACCAATGTAAGGGACATTCTTCCCACTGATCACCAATGTAAGGGACATTCTTCCCACTGATCACCAATGTAAGGGACATTCTTCCCACTGATCACCAATGTAAGGGACATTCTTCCCACTGATCACCAATGTAAGGAACATTCTTCCCACTGATCACCAATGTAAGGAACATTCTTCTCACTGATCACCAATGTAAGGAACATTCTTCTCACTGACCACCAATGTAAGGAACATTCTTCTCACTGATCACCAATGTAAGGAACATTCTTCCCACTGATCACCAATGTAAGGAGCATTCTTCCCACTGATCACCAATGTAAGGGACATTCTTCTCACTGATCACCAATGTAAGGAACATTCTTCCCACTGATCACCAATGTAAGGAACATTCTTCTCACTGATCACCAATGTAAGGAACATTCTTCCCACTGATCACCAATGTAAGGAACATTCTTCTCACTGATCACCAATGTAAGGAACATTCTTCCCACTGATCACCAATGTAAGGGACATTCTTCTCACTGATCACCAATGTAAGGAACATTCTTCCCACTGATCACCAATGTAAGGAACATTCTTCTCACTGATCACCAATGTAAGGAACATTCTTCTCACTGATCACCAATGTAAGGAACATTCTTCTCACTGATCACCAATGTAAGGGACATTCTTCTCACTGATCACCAATGTAAGGAACATTCTTCTCACTGATCACCAATGTAAGGAACATTCTTCTCACTGATCACCAATGTAAGGAACATTCTTCCCACTGATCACCAATGTAAGGAATGTTCTTCTCACTGATCACCAATGTAAGGGACATTCTTCTCACTGATCACCAATGTAAGGAACATTCTTCTCACTGATCACCAATGTAAGGAACATTCTTCTCACTGATCACCAATGTAAGGAACATTCTTCTCACTGATCACCAATAGGGATGAGCTTCGTGTTCGAGTCGAACCCATGTTCGACTCGAACATCGGCTGTTCGACCGTCCGTCGAATTGCGAACGTTATGGGCCGTTCGCGCCAAATTCGTGTGGCGCGTCACGGCCCATAATTCACTGCGGCATCGCAGTGCATTGCTGGCTGATGATTGGCCAAGCATGCACTATGACCCGCATGCTTGGCCAATCACAGCGCCGTCAGTAGAGAGAGCTGTAATTGGCCAAAGCCAGGGTGGCTTTGGCCAATTATGGCTCAGGGGATTTAGTACACGCCCCACACTATATAAGGCCGCCTGCACGGCGGCCCTGTGTAGTGTGTTCCGGTGTGCTGATAGAGAGAGAGAGAGAGAGAGAGAGACAGTGTCATTTGATTTGAGTTAGCTAGATTAGGCTAGATCTGTTCCTGCTATTTACATTTAGTGCAGTCAGTGCGTCCTGCTCACAGTGTTCAGCTAGATCCGTTCCTGCTATTTACATTTAGTGCAGTGCGTCCTGCTCACAGTGTTCAGCTAGATCCGTTCCTGCTATTTACATTGAGTGCAGTGCGTCCTGCTCACAGTGTTCAGCTAGATCCGTTCCTGCTATTTACATTTAGTGCAGTGCGTCCTGCTCACAGTGTTCAGCTAGATCCGTTCCTGCTATTTACATTTAGTGCAGTCAGTGCGTCCTGCTCACAGTGTTCAGCTAGATCCGTTCCTGCTATTTACATTGAGTGCAGTGCGTCCTGCTCACAGTGTTCAGCTAGATCCGTTCCTGCTATTTACATTTAGTGCAGTGCGTCCTGCTCACAGTGTTCAGCTAGATCTGTTCCTGCTATTTACATTTAGTGCAGTCAGTGCGTCCTGCTCACAGTGTTCAGCTAGATCCGTTCCTGTTATCTTCTAGACTATTTACATTTAGTGCAGTCAGTGCGTCCTGCTCACAGTGTTCAGCTAGATCCGTTCCTGCTATTTACATTTAGTGCAGTGCGTCCTGCTCACAGTGTTCAGCTAGATCCGTTCCTGCTATTTACATTGAGTGCAGTGCGTCCTGCTCACAGTGTTCAGCTAGATCCGTTCCTGCTATTTACATTTAGTGCAGTGCGTCCTGCTCACAGTGTTCAGCTAGATCCGTTCCTGCTATTTACATTTAGTGCAGTCAGTGCGTCCTGCTCACAGTGTTCAGCTAGATCCGTTCCTGCTATTTACATTTAGTGCAGTGCGTCCTGCTCACAGTGTTCAGCTAGATCCGTTCCTGCTATTTACATTTAGTGCAGTCAGTGCGTCCTGCTCACAGTGTTCAGCTAGATCCGTTCCTGCTATTTACATTTAGTGCAGTGCGTCCTGCTCACAGTGTTCAGCTAGATCCGTTCCTGCTATTTACATTGAGTGCAGTGCGTCCTGCTCACAGTGTTCAGCTAGATCCGTTCCTGCTATTTACATTTAGTGCAGTGCGTCCTGCTCACAGTGTTCAGCTAGATCCGTTCCTGCTATTTACATTTAGTGCAGTGCGTCCTGCTCACAGTGTTCAGCTAGATCCGTTCCTGCTATTTACATTGAGTACAGTGCGTCCTGCTCACAGTGTTCAGCTAGATCTGTTCCTGCTATTTACATTTAGTGCAGTGCGTCCTGCTCACAGTGTTCAGCTAGATCCGTACCTGCTATTTACATTTAGTGCAGTGCGTCCTGCTCACAGTGTTCAGCTAGATCTGTTCCTGCTATTTACATTTAGTGCAGTGCGTCCTGCTCACAGTGTTCAGCTAGATCTGTTCCTGCTATTTACATTTAGTGCAGTCAGTGCGTCCTGCTCACAGTGTTCAGCTAGATCCGTTCCTGCTATTTACATTTAGTGCAGTCAGTGCGTCCTGCTCACAGTGTTCAGCTAGATCCGTTCCTGCTATTTACATTTAGTGCAGTCAGTGCGTCCTGCTCACAGTGTTCAGCTAGATCTGTTCCTGCTATTTACATTTAGTGCAGTCAGTGCGTCCTGCTCACAGTGTTCAGCTAGATCCGTTCCTGCTATTTACATTTAGTGCAGTCAGTGCGTCCTGCTCACAGTGTTCAGCTAGATCTGTTCCTGCTATTTACATTTAGTGCAGTGCGTCCTGCTCACAGTGTTCAGCTAGATCCGTACCTGCTATTTACATTTAGTGCAGTGCGTCCTGCTCACAGTGTTCAGCTAGATCTGTTCCTGCTATTTACATTTAGTGCAGTGCGTCCTGCTCACAGTGTTCAGCTAGATCCGTTCCTGCTATTTACATTCAGTGCAGTGCGTCCTGCTCACAGTGTTCAGCTAGATCCGTTCCTGCTATTTACATTTAGTGCAGTCAGTGCGTCCTGCTCACAGTGTTCAGCTAGATCCGTTCCTGTTATTTACATTTAGTGCAGTGCGTCCTGCTCACAGTGTTCAGCTAGATCCGTTCCTGCTATTTATATTTAGTGCAGTGCGTCCTGCTCACAGTGTTCAGCTAGATCCGTTCCTGTTATCTTCCTACTGACAGGCAGGCTTGTCTGGTTACAGTATATAAAGCTACCTGAAGAAAATTACTGGTGTTCTATCCCAGCTTAGTGCAGCTACAGGCCATTAGTATGTCTGGAAGGCCAAGAAGGAGAGGCAGACAGTCACAAGCCAATAAGAGAGGGCAAGCAGGCTCTGTGTCTGTGCCGCAACATGCAGAAAACTTGGTCGAGTGGATGACCAAGCCGTCCTCATCCTCCTCATCCTCTCTCACCCATGCCCAGGGTGCTTTGTCTGGCAAAGCAGCGGTCTCTTCCCTCAGCTCAATGTCATCAGTGACTCCTTCCCTAGCTCCACCATGTCCTCCTGAGGATTCCCTCGAACTGTTTGACCACAGTGTTGGGTACATGCTCCAGGAGGATGCCCAGCGTTTGGAAGGCTCTGATGATGATACTGAGCTCGATGAAGGCAGTAACATGAGCACGGACAGAGGGGGTGCCCAAGAAGGACAGCAATCTGGCAGTCATGCTCCCCCTGCTGCAGCATACTGCCAGGTTTGCTCCAGTGATGAGGAGGGAGGGGATGATGAGGTCACTGACTTAACGTGGGTGCCTGATAGGAGAGAGGAGGAGGAGGAGGAGGAGGCGGCACATCACCAACGAGGCAGGATGCCCTCCAGGGGCCAGCCTAAGGGCAGCACATTGACTGCATCACACCCCAAAGCTCCACATGTGCAGGGCGCTGCAGTCTCTGCGCGTTATTCAAAAAGTTCTTTGGTGTGGGCCTTTTTTGAGACGAGTGCATCAGATCGCACCGCTGCTATTTGCAACATGTCTCAAGCGTATCTCGCGTGGCCAAAACATCTCCCGCTTGGGTACCACATGCTTGACCAGACATATGTTGACCTGCCATGCAGTTCGTTGGCAAGCATATCTAAAAGACCCACACCAAAGAACAAAGAGGATCTCTCCTTGCTCCTCATCAGCTGAGATTTCCAACCCCACTAGACCTTCAGTCCTCTCTGAGACCTGCAGTGAGAGGAATGAAGGTGTAGAATTAGGTGTGTCACAGCCAAGTACTTGTGGGCAATCTGCTTTTGGTACACCGACGTCAGATTGTACCAGGCAAATTTCCCTGCCCCAGCTGCTGCACCGCCGAAAGAAGTTTGCTCCCAGCCATCCACATGCCCAGCGGTTGAATGCTAGCTTGGCAAAATTGCTAGCACTTCAACTGCTGCCTTTTCAGTTGGTAGACTCTGCCCCCTTCCGTGAGTTTGTGGAATGTGCGGTTCCTCAGTGGCAGGTACCCAAACGCCACTTTTTCTCACGGAAGGCGATTCCGGCTCTCTACCGGCATGTGGAAGGCAATGTCCATGCCTCGCTGGACAGGGCGGTCAGCGGTAAGGTGCATATTACCGCTGACTCATGGTCCAGCAGGCATGGACAGGGACGTTACTTAAGTTTCACGGCGCATTGGGTGACTCTGCTGGCAGCTGGGAAGGATGCAGGACAAGGTGCAGTAGTGTTGGAGGTTGTTCCGCCACCACGCCTCCAAAATGCTGATTGTGACACACCTCTCTCCTCCACCCCCTCCTCTTCTTCTTCCTCCATGGCCTCTTCCTCGGAACCAGCGGTGCTCCATAGGCGTTCAAGGGGCTACGCAAGTACGCAGGCCAAAAGATGCCATGCGGTGCTTGAGCTGGTGTGCTTGGGGGACAGGAGCCACACTGGGGCAGAGGTTCTGTCAGCTCTGCAGGGGCAGGTTCAGAGGTGGTTGACGCCACGCCAACTTAAGGCAGGAATGGTGGTTTGCGACAATGGCACCAACCTCCTCTCTGCCCTCCGACAGGGACAACTGACCCATGTGCCCTGTTTGGCTCACGTCCTTAACTTGGTGGTGCAGCGGTTCTTGGGCAGGTACCCGGGCTTACAGGATGTCCTGAGGCAGGCCAGGAAAGTCTGTGTGCATTTCCGCCGGTCATATAATGCCAGTGCTCGGCTGACGGACCTCCAAAAGGAGTTTAACCTGCCCAAGAACCGCCTAATCTGTGACATGCCCACCAGGTGGAACTCGACATTGGCCATGCTGCAGCGGCTGCACACGCAGCAGAGGGCCATCAATGAGTACCTGTGCGACTATGGCACCAGGACAGGGTCAGGGGACCTTGGTTTTTTTTCCCCACGCCAGTGGGCCATGATCAGGGATGCATGCACTGTCCTGTCACCATTCGAGGAGGCCACGAGGATGGTGAGCACTGACAGTGCATGCATCAGTGACACTGTCCCCCTTGTCCACCTGTTGGAGCACACGCTGCGTGGAATAATGGACAGGGCACTTGAGGCAGAACAGAGGCAGGAAGAGGAGGACTTCCTTAGCTCTCAAGGCCCCCTTTATCCAGACAGTGTTCCTGCGTGCCCGCCGATCACACAGGAAGAGGACGAGGAGGAGGAGGAGGAGGAGGAGGAAGATTGTGTCAGTATGGAGGTGGAGCCTGGCACTCAGCATCAGCAGCAGTCTTTAAGGGATCAGTCCCAAGGAACACATGGACTTGTACGTGGCTGGGAGGAGGTGGCTGCGGACGTTGTTGTCCTTAGTGACCCAGAGGACTCCGGACCGAATGCCTCAGCAAACCTACGCTGCATGGCCTCCCTGATCCTGCAAAGCCTGCGTAAGGATCCTCGTATTCGTGGTATCAAGGAGAAGGACCAATACTGGCTGGCAACCCTCCTTGATCCACGTTACAAGGGTAAGGTTGCGAACTATATCTTGCCATCGCAGAGGGAGCAGAGGATGAAACATCATCGGGAGGCCTTGCAGAAAGGTCTGTGCAACGCGTTCCCAGAGACTGGGAGGTTACAAACTCCTGTTTCTGGACAACGTGTTGCTGAGGCTTCGGTCAGTCAAAGAAGGAGCGGTGGAGAAGGTGGCCGTCTGACCGATGCGTTCAGACAATTTTTTGGTCCGCAGCCCCAAGGTATGATCGGTTCCAGCAACCATCGCCAGCGTCTGTTTTACATGGTGCAGGAATACCTAGGGGCAAGATCAGACTTGGACACCTTTCCCACCGAAAATCCTCTGGGTTACTGGGTCTTGAGGATGGATCACTGGCCAGAGCTTGCACAGTATGCAATTGAGCTACTGGCCTGTCCTGCATCCAGCGTTCTTTCGGAACGCACATTCAGTGCTGCTGGAGGCGTGGTAACCGATCACAGGGTGCGTCTGTCCACTGACTCGGTCGATCGGCTGACCTTCATAAAAATGAATCAGTCTTGGATCACCACCAGCTACCAAGCACCTGATGCTGATGTAACTGAATAATTTTTTTCAGATCCCTTCAAAGACTGCCTATGCTGATGCTGAGTGACTATCCCTGAGTAATTATCCTCTTCCTCCTCAATCATCACGCTGATAGCTTGTAAGAAGATTTTTGGTTCTGGGCGCCACCACCAGTGCCTAAGGCACAATTTTTTAGCCCCTGTTTAACAGGGGCGTGTAATTACAATTTTTGATGTAATACTTTGCAGCAGGGCTCGTTCCTGCATTCCAACTAGAGTGTCTGTGAGGGGTTGCAGTGTTGTGGCACCAGCACCAGTGCCTAAGACCCAATTTTTCTGCCCCTGTCTAACAGGGGCGTGTAATTACAATTTTTGATGCAATATTTCACAGCAGGGCCCTGTGAGGGCTTACAGTGTTTTGGCCACAGCAACACCTAAGGCCCAAATTTCTGCTGAGTATATAGGGCAGGACCCTACTTTCAAACATCTAACTTACAAATGACTCCTACTTGCAAACGGAAGGAGACAACAGGAAGTGAGATGAAATCTACCCCTAGGAAGGGAAATTCTCTCCTGTAAGAGTTAATATGGGAAAACAATTTCTCCTTTCCACTGATGCTTTCCAATCCTTGTTCCACAAAAAAACCCAAATTTTCAAAAAACATTTTTCATTGGGACAAAAAAGTGAGGTGAAATCTTCTGAAGAGGAGGAAAGACGCAAAACAAATGTCACAGGGGTGATAACCCTTCCCTATGTTTTCCAAAAAGCTTAGAAAAGATTTTTTGGCTGGAGCTAAACACGTTAAAAATGTTCAAAATTACAAACAGATTCTACTTAACAACAAACCTACAGTCCCTGTCTTGTTTGCACCGCCTGTATACTGCTGTTCAGAGTATATAGGGACCTTTCCTTATTTTAATTTGGGTGCGGGGTTCCCCTTAATATCCATACAAGACCCAAAGGGCCTGGTAATGGACTGGGGGGTACCCATGCCGTTTGTCTCACTGATTTTCATCCATATTGCCGGGACCCGACATGACATTAAACCCGCAAGCAGTTTTAAATGAGATTTTTTCCTTTAAAAATGACATTTGGTGCAGGGACTGTTCTAAACACGGGAAACACGCGTCACTTTACAGGCATACTATAGACACCCCTCAGGTACGATATTTAAAGGAATATTTCACTTTTTTTTTTTTACTTTAAGCATCATTAAAATCACTGCTCCCGAAAAAACGGCCGTTTTTAAAAGTTTTTTTTGCATTGATACATGTCCCCTGGGGTAGGACCCGGGTCCCCAAACCCTTTTTAGGACAATACCATGCAAATTAGCCTTTAAAATGAGCACTTTTGATTTCGAACGTTCGAGTCCCATAGACGTCAATGGGGTTCTAACGTTCGTGCGAACTTGCGGTCCGTTCGCGGGTTCTGGTGCGAACCGAACCGGGGGGTGTTCGGCTCATCCCTAATCACCAATGTAAGGAACATTCTTCCCACTGATCACCAATGTAAGGAACATTCTTCCCACTGATCACCAATGTAAGGAACATTATTCTCACTGATCACCAATGTAAGGGACATTCTTCTCACTGATCACCAATGTAAGGAACATTCTTCTCACTGATCACCAATGTAAGGAACATTCTTCTCACTGATCACCAATGTAAGGAACATTCTTCCCACTGATCACCAATGTAAGGAACATTCTTCTCACTGATCACCAATGTAAGGAACATTCTTCTCACTGATCACCAATGTAAGGAACATTCTTCTCACTGATCACCAATGTAAGGAACATTCTTCTCACTGATCACCAATGTAAGGAACATTCTTCTCACTGATCACCAATGTAAGGAACATTCTTCTCACTGATCACCAATGTAAGGAACATTCTTCTCACTGATCACCAATGTAAGGAACATTCTTCTCACTGATCACCAATGTAAGGAACATTCTTCTCACTGATCACCAATGTAAGGAACATTCTTCTCACTGATCACCAATGTAAGGAACATTCTTTAATGCAAGCAGAAGATTTATGCAAATCTCAAAATGCTTTGATGGGTTGATGCAAGTTGGGAGGAATGGGTTTTCCTAGGTGGGCTTCATGTTCATGTAGATGGCCCCCAAGTAACACCCACATGTGATGTGGAGACACCATGACTGAAAGAACTGAAATACAAAATGAATGAAAAGGGGCCAGGGACATTCATACTAGAGAGGACTAGATGATGCTAGATGTCCTCCAGCCAGGACATGAGATGGCTGTCATCAGCTTCAGCTAATAATACACATTGTGAGAAGCTCACAGTGTGCAGTGAAATCAGAGTAAGACGTTGGAGTGGAGAAGAGGAACCAGTACAGCTCTGCTGGTTTGATAGGAAGGCGGAGTTGAGATTTAATGATGTAGTAATGATTATAGAGCTGCACTCATTTGTCTTTATATATCTGCCTGAGATCAGCTTTAATCACCTTCTATGAGTGTAGAAGAACGCTGCATGGAGTCACAGCGAGGCCTAATGATATCACAATGTACTCAGTCACCGGGGATGGAGAGTTCTATTGAAATATGAATCCAGAGAGAGGACACACTCATCACATCTCACAATCCACCAACCTCATACAGGTATGTGGGGGGTGGTAACACAGATATATAGGGGGGGTGGTAACACACAGATATGTGGGGGGTGGTAACACAGATATATAGGGGGTCATACACGGGGGTATCTGAAGCCAAGCTAAGAACATCGATCGCTCGGATGTATTACACCACACAAAACACATCAGTCAGTGACTAGGCTTAGATTATGTCATCAGCCTGCTGCAGGCGGAAGCCTTTCCTCAGTCTCTTCACCCCCAGTAAATCAGAGACTGTACATTATAAAACTTGTAGCAAGATAAGAGGATGCACCCGGGGCTGATCTGTGTCAGACATGTGTGAACACAGCCAAGAACTGAACAAGCACCAGGATTTACATGACTGTCATCTGAGCTGGCACCAGTTAAGGAAGTAAATGGCGACCCTGGATAATAATGTCTGCACGAAGATGGCGCTGTCCTGAAGAGGAAACCAGGTGAAAGCATTGTTCAGACATACCGTATATACTCGAGTATAAGTCGAATTTTTCAGCACATTTTTTTGTGCTGAAAGTGCCCCCCTCGACTTATACTGGAGTCAAGCACTTTTCTGCAGCAAAAAATTTCATTTTCCGAACCGACTTTGGGGCGCCGTATCTCAGGGCCACTTGGTGCTAGAAACCCCAAATTTGGTATGCAAACCCAGTGGACCTGGTACCACAACATATCCTGAAGTTCCTAGCATTAAGTGGCCCCGAGATACGGGGCCCCAAAATCGGTTCGGAAAATGTCATTCTCTGCTGCCGAAAAGTGCTTGACATTTTCTGAACCGAATTTGGGGCCCTGTATCTCAGGGCCACTTGGAGCTAGGAACCCCAAATTTGGTGTGCAAACCCAGTGGACCTGGTACCATAACATATCCAAAGCTTGGGTTCCTAGCACCAAGTGGCCCTGAGATACGGGGCCCCAAACCTGGTTCAGAAAATGTCATTCTCTGCTGCAGAAAAGTGCTTGACATTTTCTGAACTGATTTCTGGGGCCCTGTATCTCGTGGCCACTTGGTGCTAGAAATCCCAGCTTTGGATATTTTATGGTGCTAGTTCCACTGGGTTTGCAAACCAAATTTGGGGTTCTTAGCACTAAGTGGCCCCGAGATACGGGGCCCCAAATTCGGTCAACTGTGTCTACTTGCAGCAATGTCATTTCGGGACCCTTTGGGTTCAGAGACCCCAAATTTTGGCTGCAGCTAGGGGGCATCTAGGAACCCTTAACTACCGAGTTTGAAGTTCGGGGGGCCTATGGCTGCAAATGGGCACAGTGATGCTGCAAATGGGCATTGTTGACCCTCTTTTCCACTTACAGTAGCTGCGCATTTCTCACCCTCGTCTTATACTCGGGTCAATAAGTTTTTCCCATTTTTTTTGTAGTAAATTAGGGCCTCGACTTATACTCGGAACGACTTATACTCGAGTATATACGGTACCTAAAAATACTGTTACCACCCCTCTTCCCGTATGTGATGGGCAATATACTATCCTTGTATGCAGTGGGTCATTTTCTCATAATTTTTTCCAAGTGGAAGAGGGAAAGAGGGAAAGAGGGAAAGAGGGAAAGAGGGAAAGAGGGAAAGAGGGAAAGAGGGAAAGAGGGAAAGAGGGAAAGAGGGAAAGAGGGAAAGAGGGAAAGAGGGAAAGAGGGAAAGAGGGAAAGAGAGAGAGAGAGAGAAAGGAAGGAGACGGCAAAGACAGGAAGGAAAGAAGGAAGGAGACGGCAAAGAAAAGGAAGGAAAGAAGTAAGGAGACGGCAAAGAAAAGGAAGGAAAGAAGTAAGGAGACGGCAAAGAAAAGGAAGGAAAGAAGTAAGGAGACGGCAAAGAAAAGGAAGGAAGGAAGGAAGGAAGGAAGGAAGGAAGGAAAGAAGGAGACGGCAAAGAAAAAGAAGGAAGGAAGGAAGGAAGGAAGGAAGGAAGGAAGGAAGGAAGGAAGGAAGGAAGGAAGGAAGGAAGGAAGGAAGGAGACGGCAAAGAAAAAGAAGGAAAGGAGACGGCAAAGAAAAAGAAGGAAGTAAGGAAAGAAGGAGACGGCAAAGAAAAAGAAAGAAGGAAGGAAGGAAGGAAGGAAGGAAGGCGGCAAAGAAAAGAAGGAGGACAAAAAGATATGAAAGAGAAAAAAGTAGAAGACAAGAAGGAGAAGAAAAAAGAGAAGGGGGGAGGAAAAGGAGAAATGATGAGAAGAAAAAGTAGAAGAGAAGGAAAAGGAGAAGACTAAAAAAACGTTAAATAGGATTTGAGTTGTCAGGGTGTACATTAATGGCAGTACCCCCATTTTCTATAGTTCCTTCCTCTTTGGATCCATTGTTTGTACACATTATACAGTAAAATGATGGGGGGGGGGTACACAAAGTATAAAGGAACGATGGGGTTACACAACAAAGTATAAAGAAATGATGGGGGTATAAAAGGAATGATGGGGGGGTACACAATGTATAAAAGGAATGATGAGGGGGGGAGGGTACACAAAGTATAAAGGAGTAGACCCTTTTTCTTGCTCTTGTGATTGGGAAGGTTTGGAGGGATTTTCGGGGTCTCAGTGAGGTCGGGGAGTCACCCTCTTATATACAATATGTACTTCTGTACATTTCCTGTGGCAGTGTGATCCCATCCCCCACCAGAGACCACGGCCCCATACTCAGGCTCCTGTGGGGCCCCCCATACTCAGGCTCCTGGGGGGCCCCCCCATACTCAGGCTCCTGGGGGGCCCCCCCATACTCAGGCTCCTGGGGGGCCCCCCCATACTCAGGCTCCTGGGGGGCCCCCCCATACTCAGGCTCCTGTGGGGCCCCTCATACTCAGGCTCCTGTGGGGCCCCTCATACTCAGGCTCCTGTGGGGCCCCTCATACTCAGGCTCCTGTGGGGCCCCTCATACTCAGGCTCCTGTGGGGCCCCTCATACTCAGGCTCCTGTGGGGCCCCTCATACTCAGGCTCCTGTGGGGCCCCTCATACTCAGGCTCCTGGGGGCCCCCCATATTCAGGCTCCTGTGGGGCCCCTCATATTCAGGCTCCTGTGGGGCCCCCCATATTCAGGCTCCTGTGGGCCCCTCATACTCAGGCTCCTGTGGGGCCCCTCATACTCAGGCTCCTGGGGGCCCCCCATATTCAGGCTCCTGGGGGCCCCCCATATTCAGGCTCCTGTGGGGCCCCTCATATTCAGGCTCCTGTGGGGGCCCCCTTTTCAGGCTCCTGCGGGGCCCCTCATATTCAGGCTCCTGTGGGGCCCCTCATATTCAGGCTCCTGCGGGGCCCCTCATATTCAGGCTCCTGCGGGGCCCCTCATATTCAGGCTCCTGTGGGGCCCCCATATTCAGGCTCCTGTGGGGCCCCCTTTTCAGGCTCCTGTGGGGCCCCTCATATTCAGGCTCCTGTGGGGCCCCTAAAGAAGGGAGAGGGTTGGAGGAGAGCGGTGCTGGTTATTATTACACCATTCATTACCATAACACAGCGCAGTGCCGGCCGGAGCCGGGGGAACCTGTTGCCATGGGAACGGCGAGCGCAGGCTTCAGGCCCACGTAGGAGGCAGTGCGGTTAATAATAGGGAGAGAGGCAGTAACAGGTAATTAGATTGTATCTGATTCTGCAAAAAGACAAAGAGGATGGAGCGTGGCGGGTGTGGTTGGGGGGGGGGCGCAGGATGTAACGTTCAATAGAACAATCCCAGAGAGGAGATCAGCGGCCGGAGAGGGGGATCACCTTACACCCCGGATATGGGAGGGGGAGGGGGGAGAGATGTTACAGTAATCAGAGAATTATCATATTTCTGGGAAAATGCCGGAAGAAGCAGATACAAAAAGGTGCAGATGACCCCGGACAGCAATCGGCCCCTGGGGGCCCCAACAAGGCCCAGCATCCACGGTTTTACCGATCAGAGGATCTAAAACACACTTGGCGAGCTGCGATGCCAGACGGGAACAGGCGGAGTTCCCAGTTCAGTCATTTACTGGGTCACCTCTCCTCATTGGATGGAGAGATTTCTCCAGGGTCTGTGTCCACCACTAACTGGGGCTTTCCAGGAGGGGTTCAAGTGCACCAATCAGGACAGAAATATGGGGGCAGCCATTGCCGACTTCTTCAAAAGGTGCCGCCCCCGTCATCCACTCTTCACCGGTTGGCGGGGGGGAGCGTGCAATCTCAGAGAGGTCAGGACACAGGGATACACGGGCGGGCTCCAGGCACCGACGATGACGGACTGGAGCTTCCAAACCAAGTCAGCATTGATAGCCCCGCCTCCTCAATATAGGCCCCGCCTCTTAGGTACAGACCCCTATGTTTCAGATCTAGGTCCCATCTATCAGATACGGACCCCTCCCTTTTCAAATATAGGCCCCCCCTCAGATACAGACCACTCGCTTTTGAGATATAGGCCCCACCTATCGCATACAGACCCCTCCCATTTCAGATATAGGCCCCACCTATCAGATACAGACCACTCCCTATTCAGATATAGGCCCCACCTATCAGATACAGACCCTATCTTTTCAGATATAGGCCCCACCTATATATCACACACACACACACACAAAAAAAATGTTCCAGTGAGCACTGTTGGGGGCATAATCCAGAAGTGGAAAGGACATCATTTCACCATAAACTGGTCACGACCAGGGGTTCCTTGCAAGATTTCTGACAGAGGAGTGAGAAGAATCATCAGAAGAGTTGTCCAAGAGCCAAGGAGCACTTGTGGAGAGCTTCAGGAAGACCTGGAATTAGCAGGTACACAATAAGTAATGCCCTCACCCGCCATGGCATGTATGACCGCTCACCACGCAACACTCCATTGCTGAAGAAGAAGCTTGGTGAAGCTCGGTTATGGTTTGCTGCACAACATTTAGACAAGCCTGTGAAACGTGGGGAGAATTATAGACTGGTCAGAGGAGCTCCAAAATGGAACTCTTTGGATGCCATAATACACCCCATGTTTGGAGGTCACATCACCCCAAAAACACCCCCATACTAACAGTGAGGTTTGGAGGCGGGAACATCATGGTGTGGGCGGGGCTGTTTTTCAGCATACGGTACTGGCAAACTTCATATCATTGAAGGAAGGATGAATGGTGATAAAAATCTGCTGCCATCTACCAGGATGATGGAGATAAAATGAGGGAGGACATCCCAGGAGGACATCCTAGGAGGACATCCCAGGAGGCCATCCCAGGAGGCCATCCCAGGAGGACATCCCAGGAGGACATCCCAGGAGGACATCCCAGGAGGACATCCCAGGAGGACATCCCAGGAGGACAATGATCCCAAACACAAAGCCAAGGAGAAAGAAAATAAAAGCTGCTAGAATGGCCCAGCCAATCACCTGACTTGAATCCAATAGAAAGTCTATGGAAAGAACTGAAGATGAGAGTTCATAGAAGAGGCCCACAGAACCTCCAAGATTTGAAGACCAAAACCACAGCTGAGCAACTCATGTGACTCGTTCCTCCATACAGGTGCCTGGGGGCCTTGAAGCCGTCATTACCAACAAAGGATTTTGTACCAAGTATTAAATACGTTTCAGTTCAATACTTTTTCCCTGTGTCCTTCCATTTTATTACACAGAACTTCATTTCTTTGTATGTATGGGTTGGATGGGTTGGATGGGTTGTCACCGACATGTGGGGAACATTTCATGTCAATATCACCTTTACCAATAGATTTACCCAGAAAAATGGTGGCGTCTTCAATACTTATTTTACCCGCTGTGTATTTTAAATTTGCATTACAACTTCTTTTCAGTGAACTTGGCTCTGTTTGCCTCTCAAGGTCTTCCTCTCCAATCTCCTCTGATGTGGGAAGGACAGATAAAAGAACCATTATCTATGGAGCCCCCCTCCCCCCACACATCACCTCTACACTGATCTGTCACTTTGCTCCTACAGAGACAAACAACTCTTCTAATGGATCATAAAACTGAAACAAGACATCTTCTTCCGCCCTCTCTGGTGGCCATGCTGGATTATTCCAGGTTTGGGGTGGAACCCTCAATGGCTCCGCCAGATATTTAAAAAAAAAAAAAAAAAAAAAAAAAAATGTAATAAAAATAAATCTGTGAAACTTCCCTCTTCCTTATAATAAAAACATTGTATCCTTCTAGGATTGAGATGAATTTCTCTATATATACAGTCCAACAACAACAATGTATTCTTCTAGGATTGAGATGAATTTCTCTATATACAGTCTAACAACAACAACAACAACAATGTATTCTTCTAGGATTGAGATGAATTTCTCTATATACAGTCTAACAACAACAACAACAACAACAACAATGTATTCTTCTAGGATGTGGTAAGAATAATAATAAAATAGCGAAATACAGATCTATATAATGCAACATCTTTCTAGAATATTATTATTTATAGGAAGAGTTTACTATAGGAAAGTTCCTATATTCCTGCCCAGAAGTTTATGCTCACTGTGCTGTGACCCCTCTGTATTACATAATAAAATAATTATAATAAATCTCATACATATATACACACACACACACACACACACACACACACACACATATTTTTTTTTAGAAAAAAAAAAAATCATCATGTTTCTCTAAGATGTAGTAATTATTTGAATACAGATAGAACAGCAACGCATCTTAAATTATGAATTAAAAAAAATGATAAAATGAAAAAAAGTCTAATAATAAAAAAAAAAAAAAAAAAAATTTAAAAAAGAAAAGTGTCATCAAGTAGAAATACTATAATAATATAAATATTTCTGATTACTAAACTATTAATAAATGTAAAGATACGTTGTTCTATCTGTAATCAGTTAATTATTGTTAGCAGTAATACTACAACATCACAGAGAAACAAACAGTCTATAGAAGAAGATATATACATTATGGATGTCCTAGGAGGATACATTATTATTAATTTATTATTATTGTATCCTTTTAGGACATCCATAATTATAATAATAAATATCTCTATAGATAGTCTATAGGAAAACACTTTGATTTTCTCTCTGATGCAGTAATAACAATAATTAGGTGAATGCAGACAGAACAATGTATTCTTCAATGACGTCATAATAACAATAAATAATAAGAAGTGTATCCTGCTAGGATGTCCTTCAGCTACGAGGCCTCATCTAAAACCAGAGAATCTGCTTTGCTGGCCCCCCCTGTGGCCCTTTGATGGCCCCCCGCCAGGGACGCTGCTCCACGTACAGATTTACCGCCGGACGATCTCCGGCTCTTCCATACATTAGAGGGCATTAAATATTCATCAGCGACAGCAGCGGATCGATATGACACTCGCTGCGTTCCAGGGAGACGATAATACTCGTCCCCAAGTGACGGATGATCCAGAGCAACTCCGCCAACATCAACACAAGAAGAGCTTCACCGCCACGTCTGCCAGAGGTCACATCCTGACCTTCCACATCACAGCTATCTTCTGAGGACACAGTGCCCACCAGACCACACATGACCTCAGAGAACCGCCACACTCAGCCCCGGGGATACCTCATGCCACACAGTCCCAGGATCCGCCACGGCAAACACAGCCACGGGCATGTGCCACCCCAGGGATACGCCACATGCAGCCCCAGGGATACGCCACGCCGCCCACAGCCCCGGGCATACGCCACACGCAGCCCCGTGCATGCGCAACCCCAGGCCGCCCCACACAGCCCCGGGGATCTACCACACCACACACAGCCCTGGGCATGCGCCACCTCAGGGATATGCCCCACAGCCCCAGGGATTCGCCGTGCCACCCCACACTGCCCCAGGGATCCACCAAGCCGCACACAGCCCCCAGGATCCGCCACGGCAAACACAGCCACGGGCATGTGCCACCCCAGGGATACGCCACACGCAGCCCCAGGGATACGCCACACGCAGCCCCAGGGATACGCCACACGCAGCCCACAGCCCCGGGCATGCGCAACCCCAGGGGTACGCCGCACGCAGCCCCGGGGATCCGCCAGGCCGCCCCACACAGCCCCGGGGATCCACCACACGCAGCCCCGGGCATGCGCCACCTCAGGGATACGCCCCACAGCCCCAGGGATTCACCAAGCCGCACCCGGCCCCAGGATCTGCCACGCCACACACAGGCCTGGGCATGTGCCACCCCAGGGATACGCTGCCCCAGGATCCGCCACGCCAAACACAGCCCCGGGCATGCGCCGCCCCAGGGATACGCCGCACGCAGCCCCGGGCATGCGCCGCCCCAGGGATACGCCATGCCACGCGCCGCCCCAGGGATACGCCATGCCACGCGCCACGCCAGGGATACGCCACGCCAGGGATACGCCACGCCAGGGATACGCCACGCCAGGGATACGCCACGCCAGGGATACGCCACGCCACGCGCAGCCCCAGGGATACGCTGCCTCGGGGATCCACCACACCACATGCAGCCCCGGCATTGCGCAACCCCAATGGTACGCCACACACAGCCCCGGGGATCCGCCTGGCCGCCCACAGCCCCGGGGATCCGCCACGCCGCCACACACAGCCCCGGGGATCCACCGCCCGCGGCCCCAGGCATGCGCCACCCCAGGGATATGCCACACAGACCCAGGCATGCGCCACCTCAGGGATACACCCCAGAGCCCCAGGGATCCGCTGTGCCACCCCACACAGCCCCAGGGATCCGCTGTGCCACCCCACACAGCCCCAGGGATCCGCCACGCAGCCCCCAGGGATCTGCCACGCCACACACAGCCCCAGGGATCCGCCATGCCGCACCACACAGCCCCGGGCATGTGCCACCTCAGGGATACGCCACGCCGCCCACAGCCCCAGGGGTCTGTCATGCCGCACCACACAGCCTCGGGCATGTGCCACCTCAGGGATACGCCACCCACAGCCCGAGGGATCCGCCGCACACAGCCCTGGGCATGCACCACCCCAGGGATAAGCCCACCGCCCCAGGGATCTGTCATGGTGCCCCACACCGCCCTGTGCATGTGCCACCTCAGGGATACGCCACGCCACCCACAGCCCCAGGGATCCACCATGCCACACACAGCCTCAGGCACGCACCACCCCAGGGATAAGCTGTAGATTTGAAAAATAAATAAATAAATGAAAAAGAAAAAAAATATATATTACAAAAAGCTGAGTTTTTTTTCCCCCCTTTATAATTTCTCTTTTCACTCCAAAGACGCAAGTTCAGTTATGTGACACTCACCCTCCACACTGGCCAACCCAACCCCAACAGCCACCCCCATCCCTTCACCACCCCCACATTTTCTGTAGTGTCCGAGGCTCCAGACACCAGCAGTTCCCTGAGATCAAGAGCACAGAGTCATGTGACAAGAGGCTTAGAAGCACTGGGAAAGCCCTGCTGAATCCTATGGCAGTAAGCTACATAATAATATCGGGGGCATTTTCCAGACACAGATTATCGAATCCTACAGTCTCTGGAGCTGCCCTTTCACCCCTCCATGCCATGCACACCACCTGAAATATCAGATCAGGCTGGCAGGGGGAGCGCCATTCACTGAGATCGAGAGAGAAAAAGGTGATCAATGCACAATTCTGTCTGCATTCTCTCCCCAGTTGTAGAGGGTGACATATTTCAGGCACTGGGAGAGGTGCACAGACACCCCTCAATATAATGACAGGATGGAGGGTCCCCACATCTCCGGGGACACGGATCAGAGGAGGCCTGGAAAGTCCCCGGTGATGGACTCGGACTCCTTATAAGGAATGAAGAATGAGGACCAGTGCTTTATATCGGGGGGGTCAAGGAATGTGAAGACACCGCGGAGGAGGCGGGACACACGCCAGACCGCAACCAACCACATCTGCGCGATCCGTCCGTCCCGAGACCGCAGAGAGGAATTGGGACATTTCTGGGGATAAACATCCCGTGTTTACACAGCTACCACCTCGGCGATCCATCCCACCTGACAGCTGGACAATCCGCAGCTGCCAGAGAGAGGAGCGCAGTACAAAACGGGGCTCATCCCCTCATAATGGGCACAGCGGGTGTACAGACCCAGGAACTCAGCACAGGGATGGTGGGAACCCCTCATAATGGGCACAGCGGGTGTACAGACCCGGGAACTCAGCACAGGGATGGTGGGAACCCCTCATAATGGGCACAGCGGGTGTACAGACCTGGGAACTCAGCACAGGGATGGTGGGAACCCCTCATAATGGGCACAGCGGGTGTACAGACCCGGGAACTCAGCACAGGGATGGTGGGAACCCCTCATAATGGGCACAGCGGGTGTACAGACCCGGGAACTCAGCACAGGGATGGTGGGAACCCCTCATAATGGGCACAGCGGGTGTACAGACCCGGGAACTCAGCACAGGGATGGTGGGAACCCCTCATAATGGGCACAGCGGGTGTACAGACCCGGGAACTCAGCACAGGGATGGTGGGAACCCCTCATAATGGGCACAGCGGGTGTACAGACCCGGGAACTCAGCACAGGGATGGTGGGAACCCCTCATAATGGGCACAGCGGGTGTACAGACCCGGGAACTCAGCACAGGGATGGTGGGAACCCCTCATAATGGGCACAGCGGGTGTACAGACCCGGGAACTCAGCACAGGGATGGTGGGAACCCCTCATAATGGGCACAGCGGGTGTACAGACCCGGGAACTCAGCACAGGGATGGGTGGGAACCCCTCATAATGGGCACAGCGGGTGTACAGACCTGGGAACTCAGCACAGGGATGGTGGGAACCCCTCATAATGGGCACAGCGGGTGTACAGACCTGGGAACTCAGCACAGGGATGGTGAGAACCCCTCATAATGGGCACAGCGGGTGTACATGTTGTAGAATATGGTGATAATTTGTACAATCTGATTGGCTGATCCAGGAATCAGACCCCTGGCACACATGTAGGGCACCAGACATATTTCTTGGGGTGTGCACTTACCTGCCTCGGAGTGGCACTGAGGGTGAGGTAGATGGGGGGAGGGGGGATGACGGTCCCTGACTCAGTCCTGAATCACTGTGTACCCAGACTAAGGTGTGTAAACCCCTCCCACACCCTTATTAACCCCTCCCCTGCCAAGCATTAGCAATATTACCCTCATTAACCCCTCCTGTGCCAGACATTGCCATAGACACCCCCCCCCCCCAGTTCCTTATTAACCCCTCCCATGCCAGACAGACCATCCTAATCACAGCACTTGATACCTTAACCCCTTCTGTGCCACACAACAGAGAACTGCATCCCACACCCCGGATTAACCCCTGCCGTGCCAGACCCGTGTAGTGCAGGCAATGGACTCAGTTGCTGCAACAAAAAGTGTTTGGAAACGATCGGCGGAGGTTCAGGAACACTGTGCACCGCCACAGCCACGAACCCGATATCACATTCACCCTTTCCTTGCCAGCCACTGCTCTGAAACTGACATTCAACCAGCAAATCAGCCGCAATGGAGCGCAATATTAACCCTTTCCTGATATCACATTGTCCTTGCCAGGCGCAATGTCCCCGATAATCACATTAACCAGTTCCTTGCCAGGCACCACTACAGCAAAGTAACTAATATATCCTCTTAACCCTTTCCTGATATCACACAAAGTGTCAACCGCAGCGACATATCGCATTATTTTAACCCTTTCCTGATAACACATTACCCATTTCTGGGTTCAGTGCCATCAAAGAAGCCCATCCAGGTACCCGAGTACTGGGTCACCCCATTAACCCTTTACACACTCACTACTCCAACACCTACATTCACCTATATTAAAACTTTACACACTCACTGCTCCGACACCTACATTCACCTATATTAACCCTTTACACACTCACCGCTCCGACACCTACATTAACCCTTTACACAAATAACACTCGGCCCTCATACAGACTTTGCTCTGATGGACGCTCACAGGAGCGATGCAATTCATGCGTTTATGTCATGTCACATTAACCACTTGTATGCCAGCCAGGGTGGCCTATACCCATGCTCACCCATTAGACCCCCCCCCCCCCCCCCGTTAATTGCTTTGGTGTCAGACTAGAAGTTTAAACACTGCGGAAATGTCAGCATTGACCAGAGAGGGGCGGCTACAACAGACAGAGATTAACCCCTTCTATGCCAAGCAGAACACAGCAGTGTACATACACATATTAACCCTTCACAGGACTGAACTCCATCCACCCTGAACACACACAGGGGGGGGGGGGGGGGCATCTGGCCATGAACCTTTCATGTCTAGTAACCCTCTTCTAATTAGTGTGAGCGGCATCGCCCCCCCCCCCCTCAAACATCTGCCCACCATCACAGGATTAACCCTTGCTGTGCCAGCACCTATCCCACCACCATGCCAGGATTAACCCCGACCTCATCCAAGTGCCAACATCTGTCCAGGATCTTCCTGCACATTATTAATGCCCGTTAACCCTTTGTGATCCAGAACCCACCCCTCCCCTCCCCCATACACAGAATTAATCTCCTGTACATCACATTGTCCATGATAAGCCGGGTACTCACCAACTGCCAGGATCCCGGCCAGGAGCAGCCAGATGCCAGCCGTGCCCATGGTGGGTGGGTGTCACAGTGCCATGTGTGCCCAGCGGGCGAGTCCTGGGGGGAGGGGGGGCGCCAACCAAATCACTGGGAGTACAAAAAAGGAGGTCCGAAGGTTAGAGGTCAGCAGAGGCAGCGAGGGGCCGTCCAGTCCTAGGAGAGACAATAGGGGGGATTGTCAGCGGGGGGCCCCAAATCACACTCTACATCAAATCACACTCTACACCAAGAAATCAGTGCAACACACAAGATGACAGAGGAGAGCGCCGGGCACCTGAGCACAACACAATGATAAGATTATTATACAGGATTTATATGGTGCCAACAGTTTGTACAGCACTTTACAATATGAAGGGAGACAAGACAGCAAGAGTACAACTCAATACAAGAGGGTTACATGGGAACAAGTGCAATCACAGAGCTAACACCGAATCAGAGAGCTCACACCGAATCACAGAGCTCACACTGAATCAGAAAGCTCACACCGAATCACAGAGCTCACACTGAATCAGAGAGCTCACACCGAATCACAGAGCTCACACCGACTCGCAGGGCAATCGCAGAGCTCACACCGACTCGCAGGACAATCGCAGAGCTCACACCGACTCGCAGGGCAATCGCAGAGCTCACACCGAATCAGAGAGCTCACACCGACTCGCAGGGCAATCGCAGAGCTCACACCGAATCACAGGGCAATCGCAGAGCTCACACCGACTCGCAGGGCAATCGCAGAGCTCACACCGACTCGCAGGGCAATCGCAGAGCTCACACCGACTCGCAGGGCAATCGCAGAGCTCACACCGACTCGCAGGGCAATCGCAGAGCTCACACCGACTCGCAGGGCAATCGCAGAGCACACACCGACTCGCAGGACAATCGCAGAGCACACACCGACTCGCAGGGCAATCGCAGAGCTCACACCGACTCACAGGGCACACACCGACTCGCAGGGCAATCGCAGAGCTCACACCGAATCGCAGGGCAATCGCAGAGCTCACACCGACTCACAGGGCACACACCGACTCGCAGGGCAATCGCAGAGCTCACACCGAATCGCAGGGCAATTGCAGAGCTCACACCGAATCGCAGGGCAATCGCAGAGCTCACACCGACTCGCAGGGCAATCGCAGAGCTCACACCGACTCGCAGGGCAATCGCAGAGCTCACACCGACTCGCAGGGCAATCGCAGAGCTCACACCGACTCGCAGGGCACACACCGACTCGCAGGACAATCGCAGAGCTCACACCGACTCACAGGGCAATCGCAGGGCACACACCGACTCGGACAATCGCAGAGCTCAGGACAATCGCAGGGCTCACACCGACTCTCAGGACAATCGCAGGGCTCACACCGACACTCAGGACAATCGCAGGGCTCACACCGACACTCAGGACAATCGCAGGGCTCACACCGACTCTCCGAGCACACACAACAATCACACAGCACACACAGAATACATACATGTCCTGTCCCCAGCCAGCAGGGCTGCAGCTCACACAGATGAAGGAGACTCAACTGACAATGAAAGCAGCCAAGCCCAGACACACCTCTAGAGACAGCCCCTCCCCCAGCCTGAGACACCCAACCCAACCAAAGCCAACCCTCCTCATTAGAAGAGACAGCCCTCCTCATCCAGTTCCCAGGCCAGGTGGGAGAGCTGAAGATAAGGACCGGAAATTGTGTTCTTTTTTCTGATAAAATGTATCTATTGTATCTTCTTCACCTTCCTCATCCATCACTGGAGCCAGGAGGAGGACAACAAAGACCACAGGAGTGCCTTCTACCCACAACGAGAGATAACCCCACTATAAGACACCCACATCTCATATGTGGGACACCCCATAACCGAGACACTCCCCACTTCTCCCAGAGGAGACATCCCACCACAAAGATACACGCACCCCCCCCCACTTCTCCCAGAGGAGACATCCCACCACAAAGATACCCCCCACTTCTCCTAGAGGAGACATCCCAACACAAAGATACCCCCCCACACTTCTCCCAGATGAGACATCCCACCACAAAGATACACCCCCACTTCTCCTAGAGGAGACATACCAACACAAAGATACCCCCCCACTTCTCCCAAAGGAGACATCCCACCACAAAGATACACGCACCCCCACTTCTCCTAGAGGAGACATCCCAACACAAAGATACCCCCCTCACTTCTCCCAGAGGAGACATCCCACCACAAAGATACGCGCACCCCCCCCCCACTTCTCCCAGATGAGACATCCCACCACAAAGATACCCCCCTCACTTCTCCCAGAGGAGACATCCCACCACAAAGATACGCGCACCCCCCCCCCACTTCTCCCAGATGAGACATCCCACCACAAAGATACACCCCCACTTCTCCTAGAGGAGACATCCCAACACGAAGATACATCCCCCACTTCTCCTAGAGGAGACATCCCACCACAAAGATACCCCCCCACACTTCTCCCAGAGGAGACATCCCACCACAAAGATACCCCCCAACTTCTCCCAGAGGAGACATCCCAACACAAAGATACCCCCCCAACACTTCTCCTAGAGGAGACACCCCACATCATCCCATCACCGAGATACCCCCCACTTCTCCTAGAGGAGACATCCCAACACAAAGATACACCCACCCCACTTCTCCTAGAGGAGACACCCCACATCATCCCATCACCAAGATACCCTCCACTTCTCCTAGAGGAGACACCCCACATCATCCCATCACCGAGATACCCTCCACTTCTCCTACAGGAGACACCCCACATCATCCCATCACCGAGATACCCTCCACTTCTCCTAGAGGAGACATCCCAAAACAAAGATACACCCACCCCACTTCTCCTAGAGGAGACACCCCACATCATCCCATCACCAAGATACCCTCCACTTCTCCTAGAGGAGACACCCCACATTATCCCATCACCGAGATACCCTCCACTTCTCCTAGAGGAGACACCCCACATCATCCCATCACCGAGATACCCTCCACTTCTCCTAGAGGAGACACCCCACATCATCCCATCACCGAGATACCCTCCACTTCTCCTAGAGGAGACACCCCACATCATCCCATCACCAAGATACTCTCCACTTCTCATAGAGGAGACACCCCACATCATCCCATCACCGAGATACCCTCCACTTCTCCTAGAGGAGACACCCCACATCATCCCATCACCAAGATACCCTCCACTTCTCCTAGAGGAGACACCCCACATCATCCCATCACAGAAATACCTTCCACTTCTCCTAGAGGAGACACCCCACATCATCCCATCACAGAAATACCCTCCACTTCTCCTAGAGGAGACACCCCACATCATCCCATCACCGAGATACCCTCCACTTCTCCTAGAGGAGACACCCCACATCATCCCATCACCAAGATACTCTCCACTTCTCATAGAGGAGACACCCCACATTATCCCATCACCGAGATACCCTCCACTTCTCCTAGAGGAGACACCCCACATCATCCCATCACCAAGATACCCTCCACTTCTCCTAGAGGAGACATCCCAACACAAAGATACACCCACCCCACTTCTCCTAGAGGAGACACCCCACATCATAACATCACCGAGATACCCCCCACTTCTCCTAGAGGAGACACCCCACATCATCCCATCACCGAGATACCCTCCACTTCTCCTAGAGGAGACATCCCAACACAAAGATACACCCACCCCACTTCTCCTAGAGGAGACACCCCACATTATCCCATCACCAAGATACCCTCCACTTCTCCTAGAGGAGACACCCCACATCATCCAATCACAGAAATACCTTCCACTTCTCCTAGAGGAGACACCCCACATCATCCCATCACCGAGATACCCTCCACTTCTCCTAGAGGAGACATCCCAACACAAAGATACACCCACCCCACTTCTCCTAATGGAGACACCCCACATTATGACATCACCGAGATACCCTCCACTTCTCCTACAGAAGACACCCCACATCATCCAATCACAGAGATACCCCCCCACTTCTTCTAGGGGAGATACCCCACATCATCCCATCACCGAGATACCCTCCACTTCTCCTAGAGGAGACATCCCAACACAAAGATACACCCACCCCACTTCTCCTAGAGGAGACACCCCACATCATCCCATCATCCCATCACAGTGGCTGCGTTTGATGGGCACAGTGGCTGCATTTGATGACATAGTGGCTGTGTTTGATGGCACAGTGGCTGCGTTTGATGGCACAGTGGCTGCGTTTGATGGCACAGTGGCAGTGTTTGATGGGCACAGTGGCTGCGTTTGATGGGCACAGTGGCTGCGTTTGATGGGTACAGTGGCTACGTTTGATGGGCACAGTGGCTGCGTTTGATGGGCACAGTGGCTGCGTTTGATGGGCACAGTGGCTGCGTTTGATGGGCACAGTGGCTATGTTTGATGGGCACAGTGGCTGCGTTTGATGGGCACAGTGGCTGCGTTTGATGGGCACAGTGGCTGCGTTTGATGGGTACAGTGGCTAGGTTTGATGGGCACAGTGGCTGCGTTTGATGGGTACAGTGGCTACGTTTGATGGGCACAGTGGCTGCGTTTGATGGTACAGTGGCTGCGTTTGATGGTACAGTGGCTGAGTTTGATGGGCACAGTGGCTGCGTTTGACAGTACAGTGGCTGCGTTTAATGGTACAGTGGCTGCGTTTGATGGCACAGTGGCTGAGTTTGATGGTACAATGGCTGCGTTTGATGGGCACAGTGGCAGTGTTTGATGGGCACAGTGGCTGCGTTTGATGGGCACAGTGGCTGCGTTTGATGGGTACAGTGGCTACGTTTGATGGGCACAGTGGCTGCGTTTGATGGGCACAGTGGCTGCGTTTGATGGGCACAGTGGCTGCGTTTGATGGGCACAGTGGCTGCGTTTGATGGGTACAGTGGCTATGTTTGATGGGCACAGTGGCTGCGTTTGATGGGCACAGTGGCTGCGTTTGATGGGCACAGTGGCTGCGTTTGATGGGTACAGTGGCTAGGTTTGATGGGCACAGTGGCTGCGTTTGATGGGTACAGTGGCTGCGTTTGATGGGTACAGTGGCTACGTTTGATGGGCACAGTGGCTGCGTTTGATGGTACAGTGGCTGAGTTTGATGGGCACAGTGGCTGCGTTTGACAGTACAGTGGCTGCGTTTAATGGTACAGTGGCTGCGTTTGATGGCACAGTGGCTGAGTTTGATGGTACAATGGCTGCGTTTGATGGGCACAGTGGCTGAGTTTGATGGGCACAGTGGCTGCGTTTGATGGCATAGTGGCTGAGTTTGATGGTACAATGGCTGCGTTTGATGGGCACAGTGGCTGAGTTTGATGGGCACAGTGGCTGAGTTTGATGGGCACAGTGGCTGAGTTTGATGGGCACAGTGGCTGCGTTTGATGGCACAGTGGCTGAGTTTGATGGTACAGTGGCTGAGTTTGATGGGCACAGTGGCTGAGTTTGATGGTACAGTGGCTGAGTTTGATGGTACAGTGGCTGAGTTTGATGGGCACAGTGGCTGAGTTTGATGGTACAGTGGCTGCGTTTGATGGGCACAGTGGCTGAGTTTGATGGGCACAGTGGCTGAGTTTGATGGGCACAGTGGCTGCGTTTGATGGGCACAGTGGCTGCGTTTGATGGTACAGTGGCTGAGTTTGATGGTACAGTGGCTGCGTTTGATGGCACAGTGGCTGAGTTTGATGGTACAGTGGCTGAGTTTGATGGGCACAGTGGCTGAGTTTGATGGTACAGTGGCTGAGTTTGATGGTACAGTGGCTGAGTTTGATGGGCACAGTGGCTGAGTTTGATGGTACAGTGGCTGCGTTTGATGGGCACAGTGGCTGCGTTTGATGGCACAGTGGCTGAGTTTGATGGGCACAGTGGCTGAGTTTATAGGGGCACAGTGGCTGCGTTTGATGGGCACAGTGGCTGCGTTTGATGGTACAGTGGCTGCGTTTGATGGGCCCAGTGGCTGCGTTTGATGGTACAGTGGCTGAGTTTGATGGTACAGTGGCTGAGTTTGATGGTACAGTGGCTGAGTTTGATGGGCACAGTGGCTGCGTTTGATGGTACAGTGGCTGAGTTTGATGGGCACAGTGGCTGCGTTTGATGGCATAGTGGCTGCGTTTGATGGTACAGTGGCTGAGTTTGATGGTACAGTGGTTGAGTTTGATGGGCACAGTGGCTGCGTTTGATGGTACAGTGGCTGAGTTTGATGGGCACAGTGGCTGCGTTTGATGGTACAGTGGCTGAGTTTGATGGGCACAGTGGCTGCGTTTGGGCACAGTGGCTGCGTTTGATGGGCACAGTGGCTGCGTTTGATGGGCACAGTGGCTGTGTTTGATGGTACAGTGGCTGCGTTTGATGGTACAGTGGCTGAGTTTGATGGGCACAGTGGCTGCGTTTGATGGCACAGTGGCTGCGTTTGATGGTACAGTGGCTGAGTTTGATGGGCACAGTGGCTGCGTTTGATGGTACAGTGGCTGCGTTTGATGGTACAGTGGCTGAGTTTGATGGGCACAGTGGCTGCGTTTGATGGTACAGTGGCTGAGTTTGATGGGCACAGTGGCTGCGTTTGATGGTACAGTGGCTGAGTTTGATGGGCACAGTGGCTGCGTTTGATGGGCACAGTGGCTGCTTTTGATGGGGGTTTTTTCAGAAAATTTTGAGCACCAGCCGCCACTGATATACACTGATAACTTCTCCCTGGAAATGATCCTTCACCGATCACATATCACAGATCCAGCACATCCGGTATAAATCTTCAGACCACCTGACCTGAGCGCCCATCACTGACCATCGCCGTCCTCAGAGGAGGAATCACTTCAATTCACAAATTTCACTGAAAACGGAGGGAAGGCGCCCCCCCCCCCCAACCATAGCAACTGCCACCCCCTGACTGCAGCTGCCAAATGTATCCCATCTGTTACCAAGCAAAAATAGTCATCTCTATGAGACTGCATGCCAGGAATATCCAGAATACCAATATCACAGCCAATGCATGCCAATAGGGAGGTGGTACTAAAAGAACAGATACCGAAAATTACACCCGACATACAGGACAAGGGAAGTAATACTGTGCAGAGTCCATACATACAGAATAAGAACAGATACTGAGAATTACACCCGACATACAGGACAAGAGAAGTAGTACTGTGCAGAGTCCATACATACAGAATAAGAACAGATACCGAGAATTACACCCGACATACAGGACAAGAGAAGTAGTACTGTGCAGAGTCCATACATACAGAATAAGAACAGATACCGAGAATTACACCCGACATACAGGACAAGAGAAGTAGTACTGTGCAGAGTCCATACATACAGAATAAGAACAGATACCGAGAATTACACCCGACATACAGGACAAGAGAAGTGGCACTGTGCAGAGTCCATACATACAGAATAAGAACAGATACCGAGAATTACACCCGACATACAGGACAAGAGAAGTAGTACTGTGCAGAGTCCATACATACAGAATAAGAACAGATACCGAGAATTACACCCGACATACAGGACAAGAGAAGTGGTACTGTGCAGAGGGTGTGGCTGCTTGTGGAGCAGCTGAAGTCTGTGTGGTGCTGAGCTCCTCTGATGTCTGGTACAAGCCCAGGGTTGGGCTCCCCTGGGCGGGGATCTCTCTCAGGAGAGTCCCAGGCTTTCCGGCCTACACAAGGACTGTCAGGTGAAGCTGTGGTTGGTGGTGAAGCCGGAGGACGGAGCTCTGGGAATGGGAAGCAATCTGCAGAGACTGTAAGTAGACATGGAAATGTTTGTATGAAAAGTACCGATAATACTGATAAGAGGAAGTCTGGAGATGTTATTCAGCAAAAGAGTTCTCAGTCCAGCCAGTCATTGCAGGACCAGCAAGCCCAGCACAGTGCAGCTCAGTCTGCTCAGAGACATGTTATTATCGCTCAGCACAGTCCAAACACTGGAAGTACAACTCAAAGAACCCCTCAGAGTGGGGCTCATTCAGTCCAGGAACATGACACCCAGTACAGTCCAAGTTCTGGAAATGTGATCCAATCCAGCCAGCCATTGCAAGCCCAGCACAGTGCAGCTCAGTCTGTTCAGAGACATGTTATTATCGCTCAGCACAGTCCAAACTCTGGAAGTGCAACTCAATGCAGCCAGTCATTACAATCAATGCAAACCCCGCAGAGTGGGGCTCATTCAGTCCAGCAACTTACTAATACCACCCAGTACAGTCCAAGTTCTGGAAGCGTGATCCAATCCAGCCAGCCATTACAACCACAGCAAGCTCAGCAGAGTGCAGCTCAGAGTGGAGCAGAGACATCGGTTTCTCCCAGTACTCCTCGCAAATACACCAGAACTTCCTTAGAACAGAAAACCATTAAAGAGAACTTACAACAGTGTGTAATGGTGGGCAGCAGCCAGGGACGTTCATCGCGCTCTAAGCTGCAGCAGAATAAAGAGGAGGGTGGTAATAATTTTCCACAATCCACCCCAGTGAAACCATCTACGCCCAGCAGAGACCCTCAGACCAGTACTGGTAATGGGAAGGTGGATCAGGATTTCAAGCGTCCTGCAGCCGCGAAGCAGAAAGTGTTAAAGTCTGAACCTGCGCTGCACCTGGCTGACAAGATTCCTTTCCTTGTAAAAAGAATGGCGTCCCTGAGAAAAACCAAGACTAGGATCCAGAAGCAGATTGAATGTGTTTATCGACTTAAAGCTGCCAACCCCAAGAAGGAAATTTTATATGACAGCAAACTGAACTCCCTGGGCATTGAACTGGCTGGTGTGTCAAAGGACATTGATGCTGTTCTGGAAGAACTGGGACCAGTGGCGGAGGTGTATCACAATCGTGATCGATTTGAGGCGGGATTGAGTGGAAGGATTGAGTCTTCTACAGAGTCAGACTCTGGGGATTCGGCCCAACGCACGCAGCCACCACATGTGTCTCCTGAAGGGAAGACTGTGCAGCCTCTGGAGGACAGTGAGGTTGGAGTAGATCCTCCTGCTGGACTTCCAGCTCTGGAGGGTGGTGGGAACATCGGTATAACCCAGCAGACATTCACAGTACAGGAGACTCAGAGGAGTGACATGGTGGACTCCCAGCACATGGATTGTGAGAACAGTGCTGCTGCCACTAGTACTCCTGGTGGGAGCCATGCTGGGGGGACTGGTGTTCATGGGGGGAGCCATGCTGGGGTGACTGGTGTTCATGGGGGGAGCCATGCTGGGGTGACTGGTGTTCATGGGGGGAGTAACACTGAGGTAACTAGTAATGATGATATGAGGTGCAGTGATGATGTCACTAATATTGATGTGGTGAATAATTCTGATGTTATCAATGCTGGTATATCTGAATGGGGTCATCAGCAGTCTGAGGGCTCTGAGAATGTAGCGATGGAGGAGTCAGTTCAGAATAACTCTCAGGATTTCCCCCCTTTGGTGGATCCACCACCTGCTCCACAAGGGAATGCTGGTCCATCTGGTCATGTCCCTCCTCGGAATGCCTGGAGCCGTGGGGCCCCTTCTTTTTCCACCAGTAACAGTTCTACTGGTCAGGCCTTTAAGAGAAGGAATGTGGTCAGATTGAAGCATAGGGGTTCCAGAGAGGAGCTCCCTGATAGGAGGTTTGTAGTAAGGGAGTTGCTGTGTCATCAGATGGGGTTTGCTCCTGCAGACATACTGGCAGTCATCAATCTCCCTGACAGACAAGGTTATGATGTCAGCTTTAAGCTCATGTCTGACTTAGACAGGTTCTGGGCCAGTTTCAGTGGTTTGCGGGACAAAGAGGGTTGGAGGAATTTCATCTTTATTCCCATCTCCAAACCTGACACAGCAAATGTTACCATCATGTTCTGGAATGAGTCTGTGCCCCCCCAGGATGTTGTCATCTGGCTTAGAAGACATTGTGAAATGGTTTCTGAGTTGACAAAAACTAAAGACAGTGATGGGATCTGGACGGGTGGTTGGAGGGTTCTTGTTAAGTTGAGGCAAAGTAACAATGTTACCCATCACCTACCAAACTCTTTTTTCATTGGGCGGGAGAGAGGAGTTTGCTTCTATGCAGGTCAGCCCAGGTTATGTTATAAATGTGGTAAATCTGGCCATGTGGCGAATGTTTGTACGATCCTGAAGTGTAATCTTTGTGGGGAGGTTGGCCACATCAGTTCTACCTGTGAGAAGGTTAAGTGCAATCTATGTGGTGGGCTTGGCCATTTCCATAGGGATTGCCCGGAGGCCTTCCATAATAAGGATGGGGAATCTGCAGACAATGAATTGTTGGATGCAGCAGAACAACTAGAGGAGGAAGCTTTAATGAATGGGGCTGTATTGACTAGGGAGGAGGTGGTCCCGGAGGTCCAGGAGACTACTCCCGGGCAGACGGACAGTGTTCAGCAGGCTGAGGAGCAGCCGGTCCCACACTCCTCTTCTGTTCCAGTTCCTGTCTCTGTGAAGATCACTGGTCAGAAGAGGAGGAATAGGAAAAAAGATAAATCTACCCGTAAACCCGAAAGTGACTGGACATTAGTGCAGAAGCCAGCTAAAAAAGTGAAAGGGCCACCAGAAGTGGGTACGGCACTTTCCACCAATAGGTATGAAGCGTTATCAGATTCGGAGGCTGAGTCCTATTCTCTGGAGGACCAGGAACTGGAGCAGGAATTAAAAAGAGTGGGAAAGGAGTATGTGATTGGCTCAGAGGATGACCCGCCCACTAAGAGGCGTCCGCCCCCTGATCCTGGATCCGCAGAATCTGATATGGAAACTGGTAGTCAGCAGAGTGACTCCGATTCTGACTTATAATGGAATGTTGGAGAAGTATAGATTTATGGAAAGGAGTCTTATTGTCACATTTATTACTATTGATGCCCTTTAACTGCTAAGTTTTTGACCTAAACAACATGTCAGTAATTGTTGTATTTATGTTATTTCCAGTCAGTTAGTTTGTTATTATGTATCTTGTTTGTTTTTTACAAATAAAAATCTCCATACATACAGAATAAGAACAGATACCGAGAATTACACCCGACATACAGGACAAGAGAAGTAGTACTGTGCAGAGTCCATACGTACAGAATAAGAACAGATACCGAGAATTACACCCGACATACAGGACAAGAGAAGTAGTACTGTGCAGAGTCCATACATACAGAATAAGAACAGATACTGAGAATTACACCCGACATACAGGACAAGAGAAGTAGTACTCTGCAGAGTCCATACATACAGAATAAGAACAGATACCGGGAATTACACCCGACATACAGGACAAGAGAAGTGGTACTGTGCAGAGTCCATACATACAGAATAAGAACAGATACTGAGAATTACACCCGACACACAGGATGAAGAGAAGTGGTACTGTGCAGAGTCCATACATACAGAATAAGAACAGATACTGAGAATTACACCCCACATACAGGACAAGAGAAGTAGTACTGTGCAGAGTCCATACATACAGAATAAGAACAGATACTGAGAATTACACCCAACATACAGGGCAAGAGAAGTAGTACTGTGCAGAGTCCATACGTACAGAATAAGAACAGATACCGAGAATTACATCCGACATACAGGACAAGAGAAGTAGTACTGTGCAGAGTCCATACGTACAGAATAAGAACAGATACCGAGAATTACACCCGACATACAGGACAAGAGAAGTAGTACTGTGCAGAGTCCATACGTACAGAATAAGAACAGATACCGAGAATTACACCCGACATACAGGACAAGAGAAGTAGTACTGTGCAGAGTTGCCATCCACAGCTGTCACTGGGCCCCTATATTCCCAATGAGCACTCAAAGCTCTCATAGCTGGATAGTGATAAAAACATGTAGCGCTGACAGATTTTTGATCAAGCGCTTGTATGTAAATTTAGTGGGTCATCTGGTCTGTATATAGTTCAGATTTAATCCACGGCTAAATTAGCCTCTGTTCCAGCATTGGCTGTGTTGCCTGCAGTTTCACACTGTTGCCTGTAGGTGTCGTTGTCACCATAGGTCAGTGTTGAAAAGCAACAAGCTGAAGTGTATTGAGTGCTCCTCTTTCCCAGAGGTAACTCGGCGGAGGTGGTCCACTGCTATGCATTCTGGGAGAGAGTATTTATGGGACAGATGCCATGTGCTAAGGGTCAGTTCTACCTCGTGGCCCTCCAGGCCGGAGGGTTGCGTTGCTGCAGTCGTGCAAGTAGGCCCAGAAGCCTGTCTGGGGCCTACTACTACAGAGATGGTCCTGTGCTGTCTGTCTTGTGGGAAGAAGCCAAACAATTGAGAAGACCCAGGGGAGGACCCATCTTGGAGAGGACCGTGCGGAATGCTGGTGTCTCAAGAGGGGCCATGTGACTCAATTGGAGGATGCATCCTAATCTAATCTACCGCACAGTACTCCCGGGTCGGCTTAAAGGTTCTGGTACTGTGTTGCTGTTCTTCTAAAACTACTACCTCCTGTGGCAGAGGATCGTACAGTTATATTGTTCTTCTCATGTCTGTGGCAGAGACTTTCTTTTTGTGCGTGCTGTGCTCCGGCTGCTAGGTCAGTGAGAGAGACCTATCCGGGTGGGCAAAGATTTAATCTACGGCTAAATTAGCCTCTGTTCAAGCTTTGGCTGTGTTGCCTGCAGTTTCACACTGTTGCCTGTAGGTGTCGTTGTCACCATAGGTCAGTGTTGAAAAGCAACAAGCTGAAGTGTATTGAGTGCTCCTCTTTCCCAGAGGTAAATCGGCAGAGGTGGTCCACTGCTATGCATTCTGGGAGAGAGTATTTATGGGGCGGATGCCATGTGCTAAGGGTCAGTTCTACCTCGTGGCCCTCCAGGCCGGAGGGTTGCGTTGCTGCAGCCGTGCAAGTAGGCCCAGAAGCCTGTCTGGGGCCTACTACTACAGAGATGGTCCTGTGCTGTCTATCCTGCGGGAAGAAGCCAAACAATTGAGAAGACCCAGGGGAGGACCCATCTTGGAGAGGACCGTGCGGAATGCTGGTGTCTCAAGAGGGTCCATGTGACTCAATTGGAGGACGCATCCTAATCTAATCTACCGCACAGTACTCCCAGGTCGGCTTAAAGGTTCTGGTACTGTGTTGCTGTTCATCTAAAACTACTACCTCCTGTGGCAGAGGATCGTACAGTTATATTGTTCTTCTCACGTCTGTGGCAGAGACTTTCTTTTTATTCGTGCTGCGCTCCGGCTGCTAGGTCAGTGAGAGAGACCTATCCGGGTGGGCAAAGTTTTAATCTTGGACTGAAGGAATATTCGTCCCTGAGATTTCAATTCCTCAGTGATTTAAAGAAAAGGTAGTTGAACTTTCCTGCAACTCCTCTTCTACCTATTTCCTGCTACTTCTTCAAGTTATTTCTCATTAAAGCATTGGAAAAGTACTAAAGTGACTGGTGCTTACATTGTCAGATACAAAGCTCAACATGGACTCTAAGTTCTGGTATTGGTGAAACTACAGGTAAAGGGGTGACGGTAACAACCCGATATAAATGAGCAGCTCCTTCAGGGGTTAGTGCTACAAACATATTTCTGAGTCCAACCACAACCTGCAGACCAGACAGCAAGTCGGTGCTTCTGCTAAATGGGTGCTGAGATAAAACCAATCACAGAGTATGGCAGTAAGAGGTCAATATATGAGAACCACCTACAGATGGTGGAGGGTGGTCTGCCCATTCTGGCGGAATTCTGCTGGTCAACAGATTATGATTGGAACATGAGCAGATTAGAAAACCCGCCCAGTCACTATTGTACCCCCTAAGATAAGAGGTATCATGGTATCCGCTCCCCTTATTCTGTTCATCCAGTCCTGAAACTTACAAAGCCATGTCTGGCACAAGAGGTAACCTGATTATTCTCTGCTGAACTTCCATATCTCCCAACATTTTGAGATGGGAATGAGGGACACCATCTAGCAAATGTATGTAGTATAGGACACGCCCCCTGCCACACCCCCTTAAAGCAGAATTAACCAAAAAAAAAGGTTACCGGTAATTGAATCCACAAGGGACTTTTTTTTTACCACAACTATTCCTTTATATTGGCTTTTAAAAGTTATAAATGCAGCAATTTAGAAATTGGATGAAAGGTTTAGCACTGGGAAACACTTTTTGAAAGATAAAAGGTGCATTTTATATACAACTATATAGATCAGACCAATATGAGGGACAAATGAGGAGGAATGAGGGACAGTGGGACATTGCTCCAAATCAGGGACAGTCCCTCCAAAGCAGGGACAGTTGGGAGCTATGCAGTTCAGGAACATGTACAGGTATTTTCACTCCCCCAGTCTGTGATTAGACAATGATAGGAGAAGCAGAAGACTGATTGTGATGGACAGAGGTCTGTATCCTCAGAGATAGGGGTGTCACAGAGGTGCTCAGGGGCCACTGGAGACATAGGAGCACAGGAGTCACTGGAGACACAGGAACCATTGGAGACACAGGAGCACAGGAGTCACTGGAGACACAGGAGCCATTGGAGACACAGGAGCCATTGGAGACACAGGAGCCATTGGAGACACAGGAGCACAGGAGTCACTGGAGACACAGGAGCCATTGGAGACACAGGAGCACAGGAGTCACTGGAGACACAGGATCCATTGGAGACACAGGACACAGAATGCCGAGAGGCCCCTAGGAGGTGCAGAATTTTCTGTGGTCACTAGAGACACAGGAGCACAGAGGTCACTGGAGACACAGGAGTCACAGGGGGTCACTGGAGACACAGGAGATCACTGGAGACACAGGGGGTCACTGGAGTCATTAGAGACAAAGGAGTCACTGGAGACACAGGGGATCACTGGAGACACAGGATCACTGGAGTCATTGGAGACACTAGAGATCACTGGAGACACAGGGGGGCACTGAAGACACAGGGTCACTGGAGACATAGGAGTCACTGTAGACACAGGAGATCACTGGAGACACAGTGGGTCACTGAAGACACAAGAGATCGCTGGAGACACAGGAGATCACTGGGGTCACTGGAGACACAGGGGACCCTCTAGACACAGGAGTAACTTGAGACAAAGGAGTCACTGGAGACACAGGAGTCCATAGAGACAAAGGGCATCACTGGAGACACAAGAGATCACAAAAGTCATTGGAGACAAAGGAGTCACTTCAGATTCAGGGGATCACTGGAAATACAGAAGTCACTGGAGACACAGGAGATCCCTGGAGACACAGGGGATCACTGGAGATACAGGAGATCACTGGAGACACAGGAGATCACTGCAGTCACTGGAGACACAGGGGATCAGTGGAGATCCAGGAGATCACTGGAGATACAGGAGATCGCTGGAGACACAGGGGGTCACTGGAGACACAGGAGATCACTGGCGACACAGGGGGTCACTGGAGTCATTGGAGACAAAGGAGTCACTGGAGGCACAGGGGATCACTGGGGATGCAGGAGATCACTGGAGACACAGGGGATCACTGGAGACACAAGAGACCACTGGAGTCACTGGATACACAGGGGATCACTGAAGACCCAGGAGATCACTGGAGTCATTGGAGACACTGGAGATCACTGGAGACACAGGGGGCACTGAAGACACAGGGTCACTGGAGACACAGGAGATCACTGGGGGTCACTGAAGACACAGGAGTCATTGGAGACACAGGAGTCACTGGAGACACAGGAACTCACTGGGGGTCACTGGAGACACAGGAGATCACTGGAGACACAGTGGGTCACTGAAGACACAGGGGTCCCTAGAGACACAGGAGTCACTGGAGACACAAGAGATCACTGGAGACACAGGAGATCACTGGGGGTCACTGAAGACACAGGAGTCATTGGAGACACAGGAGTCACTGGAGACACAGGAGTCACTGGAGACACAGGAGATCATTGGGGGTCACTGGAGACACAGGAGTCACTGGAGACACAGGAACTCACTGGGGATCACTGGAGACACAGGGGATCACTGGAGACACAGGAGATCACTGGGAGTCACTGGAGACACAGGAGTCACTGGAGACACAGGAGTCACTGGAGACACAGGAGATCACAGGAGTCACACGAGATCACTGGAGACACAGGAGTCACTGGAGATACAGGAGATCACTGCAGTCACTGGAGACACAGGGGATCACTGGGTATACAGGCGATCACTGGAATCATTGGAGACAAAGGAGTCACTGGAGATTCAGGAGATCCCTGGAGACACAGGAGATCACTGGAGACACAGGAGATGAAAGGAGTCACTGGAGATTCAGGGGATCACTGGAGATACAGGAGTAATTAGAGACAAAGGAGATCACTGGAGACACGGGAGATCACTGAAGACACAGGGGGTCACTGGAGACACAGGAGATCACTGGGGACACAGGAGATCACTGAAGACACAGGGGGTCACTTGAGTCATTGGAGACAAAAGAGTCACTGGAGACACAGGGGATTTCTGGAGACACAGGAGATCACTGAAGACACATGAGATGAAAGGAGTCACTGGAGATTCAGGGGATCACTGGAGATACAGGAGTCACTGGAGACACAGGGGGTCACTGGAGACACAGGAGATTACTGGAGACACAGGGGATCACTGGAGACACTGGAGTCACTGGAAACACAGGGGATCACTGGAGACACATGGGATCACTGGAGTCACTGGAGACACAGGGGATCACCAGAAACACAGGGGATCACTGGAGACACATGAGATCACTGGAGTCATTGGAGACACAGGGGGTCACTGGAGACACAGGGGGCACTGAAGACACAGGGGTCACTGGAGACACAAGAGATCACTGGAGACACAGGAGATCACTGGGGGTCACTGGAGACACAGGAGTCACTGGAGACACAGGAGATCACTGGAGACACAGTGGGTCACTGAAGGCACAGGGGTCCCTAGAGACACAGGAGTCACTGGAGACACAAGAGATCACTGGAGACACAGGAGATCACTGGGGGTCACTGGAGACACGGGACCCTCTAGACACAGGAGTAACTTGAGACAAAGGAGTCACTGGAGACACTGGAGTCCCCAGAGACAAAGGGCATCACTGGAGACACAGGAGATCACAAAAGTCATTGGAGACAAAGGAGTCACTTCAGATTCAGGGGATCACTGGAAATACAGAAGTCACTGGAGACACAGGAGATCCCTGGAGACACAGGGGATCACTGGATATACAGGAGATCACTGCAGTCACTAGATACACAGGAGATCACTGCAGTCACTGGAGACACGGGGGATCACTGGAGATACAGGAGATCGCTGCAGTCACTGGAGACACAGGGAATCACTGGGTATACAGGAGATACAGGAGATCACTGGAATCATTGGAGACAAAGGAGTCACTGGAGATTCAGGAGATCCCTGGAGACACAGGAGATCACTGGGGGTCACTGGAGACACAGGAGTCACTGGAGACACAGGAGATCACTGGAGACACAGTGGGTCACTGAAGACACAGGGGTCCCTAGAGACACAGGAGTCACTGGAGACACAAGAGATCACTGGAGACACAGGAGATCACTGGAGGTCACTGGAGACACAGGGGACCCTCTAGACACAGGAGTAACTTGAGACAAAGGAGTCACTGGAGACACAGGAGTCCCTAGAGACAAAGGGCATCACTGGAGACACAGGAGATCACAAAAGTCATTGGAGACAAAGGAGTCACTTCAGATTCAGGGGATCACTGTTAATACAGAAGTCACTGGAGACACAGGAGATCCCTGGAGACACAGGGGATCACTGGAGATACAGGAGATCACTGCAGTCACTGGAGACACAGGGGATCACTGGAGATACAGGAGATCACTGGAGATACAGGAGATCGCTGCAGTCACTGGAGACACAGGGGATCACTGGGTATACAGGAGACACAGGAGATCACTGGAATCATTGGAGACAAAGGAGTCACTGGAGATTCAGGAGATCCCTGGAAACACAGGAGATCACTGGAGACACAGGAGATGAAAGGAGTCACTGGAGATTCAGGGGATCACTGAAGATATAGGAGTCACTGGAGACACAGGAGATCACTGGAGACACGGGGGTCACTGGAGACACAGGGGTCACTGGAGACACAGGAGATCACTGGAGACACAGGGGATCACTGGAGATGCAGGAGATCACTGGAGACACAGGGGATCACTGGAGACACAGAAGACCACTGGAGACACTGGAGACACAGGGGATCACTGGAGACCCAGGAGATCACTGGAGTCATTGGAGACACTGGAGATCACTGGAGACACAGGGGGCACTGAAGACACAGGGTCACTGGAGTCACTGGAGACACAGGAGATCACTGGAGACACAGGATTCATTGGAGACACAGGAACTCACTGGAGGTCACTGGAGACACAGGGGATCACTGGGAGTCACTGGAGACACAGGAGTCACTGGAGACACAGGAGATCACAGGAGTCACAGGAGATCACTGGAGACACAGGAGTCACTGGAGACACAGGAGTCACTGGAGACACAGGAGATCACTGGAGACACAGGAGATCACTGGGGGTCACTGGACTCACTGGAGACACAGGAGATCACTGGAGACAGAGGGGATCACTGGAAACACAGGAGATCACTGGGAGTCACTGGAGACACAGGAGAACACTGGAGACACAGGAGATCACGGAGAGTCACTGGAGACACAGGAGTCACTGGAGACACAGGAGATCACTGGAGTCACAGGAGATCACTGGAGACACAGGAGTCACTGGAGACAGAGGGGATCACTGGAAACACAGGAGATCACTGGGAGTCACTGGAGACACAGGAGATCACTGGAGACACAGGAGATCACTGGGGGTCACTGGAGACACAGGAGTCACTGGAGACACAGGAACTCACTGGGGGTCACTGGAGACACAGGAGTCACTGGAGACACAGGGGATCACTGGAGACACAGGAGATCACTGGGAGTCACTGGAGAAACAGGAGTCACTGGAGACACAGGAGTCACAGGAGATCACTGGAGTCATTGGAGACACTGGAAATCACTGGAGACACAGGGGGCACTGAAGACACAGGGTCACTGGAGACACAGGAGATCACTGGAGACACAGGAGATCACTGGGGGTCACTGGAGACACAGGAGTCACTGGAGACACAGGAACTCACTGGGGGTCACTGGATACACAGGGGATCACTGGAGACACAGGAGATCACTGGGAGTCACTGGAGACACAGGAGTCACTGGAGACACAGGAGATCACAGGAGTCACAGGAGATCACTGGAGACACAGGAGTCACTGGAGACACAGGAGTCACTGGAGACACAGGAGATCCCTGGGGGTCCCTGGAGACACAGGGGGTAATTGATAATACTGGATTCTGACACATAGGGAATTTATTTCTTTATTCACTTGCAGTGTGCCTCTGAACTTGCTAGAAATTGTGACTACATCAGAAAGAGTCAATTTTCTAACACAGCCCCCTCTCTTCTTGCATGTTATATCCCTCTCCTCTTCTATATAGCACCTTTATCCACTTCCCACCTGGCCACTGCATATGTACGGCAGGGTGGGCGCTCTCTCCTTCTGAGTGGACGTTCAGGAACATCCCTCTGAAGGAGGGGGATCGCACGCGTGCGGGCCCACGCAGCGGCACGATCCCGATGCGCTCATGTCACCCAGACACGGCGCATCTCCGATCGGCAGGAGGGCTCTGTGATTGGCCCTCCTGATCACATAACAGCCGTGTCCAATCACAGCCGTCATGTGATGTAAACAGAGAGCCAGTTGCTGGGCGATCGGCTCTCCTCACACATTAGTTGTCGGATCGCTGCAGCCGGCTTGTGATCAGTGTGTATGAGCTGTTTTTTACAGCTTTTTACACACTGATCACCAGCATAGTAACATGTCCCCAAAACACGTCCCCACATAGTAAAAACACCTGTCCCCCACATATGTCCCAGCAAAATCACATGTCCCAATGGTATCTGCACACATATGTACATGATCACCTGCGCACATCCGTACATGATCATTTGCATACATCTGTCCCTGATCACACAAACCAATTATTATACACTTAATGGAATTTTTTTACCAAAGACATGTAGCAGAATACATTTTGGCTTCAATTTATGACAAAATTCGATTTTATTGGATTTCTTTTAAAATAGAATAAAGAAAATATTGTTTTTTTTTCCACATTTTTCGACATTTCCACAATTCGTTTAGAGAAGATGACTCTCTGATGTTCTTAGGAAGTGAATTCCAGAGTTTTGGAGCATTACAGGAGAAGGCTCTGACTCCCATTGAGTGTAGGTGAGTAGGGGGGACCAGGGCCGATCCTGGGCGGGTTCGCAGGGTGCACCACACCCTAGCTCCTCTCCCTCCTCCTCTCCTTGTCTGTGTCCAGAGGCGACTCTCTAATTAGGCAGTCGCCCTAGGCCTCATGGCCGCCTAATTTGCCTAGCGCATGTAGCGGGTGCTGAGGATCCCCATCCCGCCTGCTCTGCAGATCAGAGGAGGAGAGACTGTGCCGCCGCTATTATCAATGGGAAGAGGGCTCTGTGTGTTACCTGCCCATCCTCCTTCCCTCCTCCTGTCAGAGGAGGAGAGCAAAGCAGCCGGAGATCAGAGCGGCCGTGTCTCTGTGTGGAGAGAAAGCAGCCACAGGCTCTTCTCCCCCCCTCTCCTCCTCACACTGCTGTACTAGTAAGTGGCGCTTGCCAGCACAGCCGCCCACTGATTCTTATCCCTCCTTCATATTGGCCAGGGAAGAAATACAATAAAAAAGGAGCAGAGAAGAGGATTGTGGGGCATGTAGTCCTGAGGACTGGCGGCCCTATTGTAACCCGGAAACTGCAGCCCACACAGCATGTCCAGCTGAATGGGAGAGGGAGAGCCAGGAGCAGAGCCTAACGCCATCCCTGGTGAACAAGGGAATGGAGTCATTGCCAGAATCTAGATCTGAGCGCTACCCAGCGGAGTCACCACGGGCAATTCAGAGTGAGCTGACTCCTGATCAGAGGAACCGTTGTTCCTGTATCGCTGGGTCAGGTGAGAGGGCCGATCGGCCATTATCTACAACCATCCATAGGAACATCCATAGGAACTGCAGTCTCTGATCATCTCCTGTATTATGTCTGCAGTCTCTGATCATCTCCTGTATTATGTCCGCAGTCTCTGATCATCTCCTGTACTATGTCTGCAGTCTCTGATCATCTCCTGTACTATGTCTGCAGTCTCTGATCATCTCCTGTACTATGTCCGCAGTCTCTGATCATCTCCTGTATTATGTCTGCAGTCTCTGATCATCTCCTGTACTATGTCTGCAGTCTCTGATCATCTCCTGTAGTATGTCTGCAGTCTCTGATCATCCCCTGTATTATGTCTGCAGTCTCTGATCATCTCCTGTACTATGTCTGCAGTCTCTGATCATCTCCCGTACTATGTCTGCAGTCTCTGATCATCTCCTGTATTATGTCTGCAGTCTCTGATCATCTCCTGTACTATGTCTGCAGTCTCTGATCATCTCCTGTACTATGTCTGCAGTCTCTGATCATCTCCTGTACTATGTCTGCAGTCTCTGATCATCTCCTGTACTATGTCCGCAGTCTCTGATCATCTCCTGTATTATGTCTGCAGTCTCTGATCATCTCCTGTACTATGTCTGCAGTCTCTGATCATCTCCTGTATTATGTCTGCAGTCTCTGATCATCTCCTGTACTATGTCTGCAGTCTCTGATCATCTCCTGTATTATGTCTGCAGTCTCTGATCATCTCCTGTACTATGTCTGCAGTCTCTGATCATCTCCTGTATTATGTCTGCAGTCTCTGATCATCTCCTGTATTATGTCTGCAGTCTCCGATCATCTCCTGTACTATGTCTGCAGTCTCTGATCATCTCCTGTATTATGTCTGCAGTCTCTGATCATCTCATGTATTATATCTGCAGTCTCTGATCATCTCCTGTACTATGTCTGCAGTCTCTGATCATCTCCTGTATTATGTCTGCATTCTCTGATCATCTCATGTATTATATCTGCGGTCTCTGATCATCTCCTGTATTATGTCTGCATTCTCTGATCATCTCATGTATTATATCTGCAGTCTCTGATCATCTCCTGTACTATGTCTGCAGTCTCTGATCATCTCCTGTAGTATGTCTGCAGTCTCTGATCATCTCCAAAGATCATGGAAGGATCCCAGGGTAACGGAGACTTCTTAAGGGAGCATCTCTGTGTTTTAGTTGAGTCAATGAATGTCTGTACTGGCCCAGCTCCTCCCTGATATCAAGTCATGGCCCTCTCTTCTTCTGGGAGTGTCTGACCCAGCTCCTCCTTCCTTTATTGTTACAGCCTTCTCCTCTCCTAGAAGGGTCTAATTAATGTCTGTGCTGGCCCAGCTCCTCCCTCCTATCAAGTCATAGCCCTCTCCTCTTCTGGGAGTTTCTAGTTACTGTCTGTGCTGGTCCAGCTCCTTTTATCTTTCCCCTCACCCCCTACATTGTGTACATAAAACCTTTTGGGGGAGAGTGTTGTTGAAATGAACGGTCTGGTGACAGGGTCCCTTTAAGCTTTACATTAAGACTCAAAAACATCAGGTTCCAGGTCACATGATCTCATGCCGTGGCAGTAAACAAGAACATGCGCTGATGCAGATCACGTGACCTGGTGGTGGGTTTGGGTCATGTGACCGGGACCGTTTCTGCTATGTAATATGTAATATTTCTGTAGAGCGCCGAGATCTTCCTCACCAGTTAAAATCCACCATGGCGGGTCACTTAACCCCCTCAGTGCTGACCGATGGACCCCTGGGGGCCCCGGAGGAGGGATGAGACAGGAAGGGACATGTTCTGCCCCGGGAGAGACTCTTCGCAGCTTTTCTGTAAATAAGAGAGGCGACACTTTCCTCCCGCCGAACTTCTCACCCATTACAGGCCGGGGGAGGGGGGCACGCCGAACCGATGAGTCAACGCCGGGAGCCGCGTGAAGTGCCATATACATTAGAAGTGTTGTATATATACATATATACATTATGTTTCCATAGAATGATGGCATGGGCTCTGTGGGGGCCCCAAGTACCCCCCAAAGAAAATGGGGCTTAAAATACCATTTCTGATCCTGAAAGAAGTTCAGAGGTTCAGAGATCGGGGGGGGGGGGGAGGTCACAGAATGACACCTACAGGGCTATCCTGAAGACATGACCTGTCAGCACCCTGCTGGGGCATTGTATTGCACCCTGCTGGGGCCCTCCATTGCACCCTGCTGGGGCCTCCTATTGCACCCTGCTGGGGCTCCATACTGTACTCTGCTGGGGCCCTGTACTGCACCCTGCTGGGGCCCCATATTGCACCCTGCTGGGGCTCCGTACTGCACCCTACTGGGGCCCCCTATTGCACCCTGCTGAGGCCCTGTATTGCACACTGCTGGAGCTCCGTACTGCACCCTACTGGGGCACCATATTGCTCCCTACTGGGGCACTGTACTGCACCCTACTGGTACTCCGTATTGCACCCTGCTGGGGCCCCGAACTGTACTCTGCTGGGGCCCCGTACTGCATCCTTCTGGGGCCCTGTATTGCACCCTGCTGGGGCTCTGTACTTCACCCTGCTGAAGCACTGTACTGCACCCTGCTGGGGCCCAGTACTGTACTCTGCTGGGGCCCCGTATTGCACCCTACTGGGGCACTGTACTGCACCCTGCTGGGGCCCCATACTGCACCCTGCCTGGGCCCTGTACTGCACTCTTCCTGGGCCCTGTGCTGTACCCTGCTGGGGCACCATACTGTACCCTGCTGGGGCACCATACTGCACCCTGCTTGGGCCCTGGACTGCACCCTGCTGGGGTCCCGGACTGCACCCTGCTGGGGTCCCAGACTGCACTCTGCTGGGGCTCCCTACTTCACCCTGCTGGGGCCCCGGACTGTAATCTGCCGGGGCCCCAGACTGCACCCTGCTCAGGCCCTGTACTGTACTCTGCTGGAGCCCCGGACTCAGTCACCCCCCCAGTGATCAAATGCGCCCCACCCCCCTAATCCATGCGCCCGGCCCCTAATCTACATGCAGGGCACCGGACACATGGATTTCAATGGGGTTTTTTTTTCCTTAAAGCACATAATTAGAGAATGAGCCTGAGGCTCTAATTGGCTTCAAAAAAAGGGTGGGCTGGGGGCGCAGAGCACTGTCCTTTGAGCCCACCCAGTTGTGTGACATTAGAAAATTAATATTCGCTATTGTCTTCCTGCTTTTTCTCCCAGCCAATCAGGAAGTGGGTCTTAAGACCCAATTGTCTGAGAGGAGAAGCAACCGTATTGGCCGCTGAAGAGGAAATGCAGGGGGAAGCCTCCGAAGCTGCCCGCGACTTAGATGGGGTAAGTGCGGGGCTGGTGTGGGGGGTGGCGGGTGGTTTGTTTGCCGCCCCCCCCAAAAAAAAAGGAGCACGAGCCACCACTGTCAACACCCTATGTCAGCGTGTGCATTATTATTAGGCAGCTTCATTTCCTCAGGCAAAATGGGCCAAAAGAGATTTAAATGACTCTGAAAAGTTACAAATTGTAAAAAGTCTTTCAATTGCTAAGATATTGGGGCGTGATCACAGAACCATCAAACGTTTTGTTGAAAATAGTCAACGGGGTCACAAGAGACGTGTTGAGAAAAAAAGATGCAAATTAACTGCTAAAGATTTAGGAAGAACCAAAAGTCAAGCTACCAGGAAGCCATTATCCTCCAGTGGTATCATATTCCAGAACTGCAACCTACCTGGAGGGCCCAGAAGTACAAAGTGTTCAGTGCTCAGAGACATGGCCAAGGTAAGGAAACCCGACCACCACTGAACAAGACACATAAGTTGAAACGTCAAGACTGGGCCAAGAAATATCTCAAGACAGATTTCTCAAAGATTTTATGGAGTGATGAGATGAGAGAGACTCTTGACGGACCAGATGGATGGGCCTGTGGCTAGATCAGTAACGGTTACAAAGCTCCACTTCCACTCAGGTGGAGGTGGGGTACTGGTATGGGCTGGTATTATTAAAGATGAGCTAGTTGGCTTTTTTCGGGTTGAAGATGGACTCAAAATTTACTCCCAACCTACTGCTGGTTTTTAGAAGACACTTTCTTCAAGCAGTGGTACAGGAAAAAGTCTGCATCTTCCAGGAAGACCATGATATTGATGCAGGACAATGCTCCATCGCATGCATTGAAGTACTCCACTGCGTGGCGAGCCATTAAAATCCATAAAGATGAAAGAATAATGACATGACCACCTTCCTCACCTGACCTAAACCCTACTGAGAACTTGTGGGCCCTACTTTAACGGGAAATTTATGATGAAGGAAAACAGTAGGTCTATGGAAGGCTCTGTAGTCTGGGGGGATGTAAGGATCATGGATGCAGTTAGGTTGTGTCCACGTCTCACATTCCACATCACTGACTACTCAAGAAAGATGGAGATGACCCCCAGCATGGTCTAATACTGGTCCACCATAGCTGTGTCCCCTGAGGGCCGCCGTACAGAGCTCCTTCTTTTATCGCTCAGTGACTCCACCAGGGACTGACAGCCGATATAGTCAGTGTGATCCGTGTGATGTGTGGGGTGTCTACACCCCCTGAGGACCCCGACTTCAGCAGAGGTCAGAGTGTCTGATAGATACTACCAGATAAAAGCATAATTCAGATTAAAGCAACTACCGAGGCCAGCGGGAGGCAGAGACCCTCAGACAGTAAAACCGCGCTAATTATACTGAGAACCGCCAGACGCAGGGGAGAAGATTCTAATTTATACGTGTTACCACAACCCTACCCCCAAGAGAGCGAAGAAGGATAAAAATATACTTTGATAAAAAATGAATTACCATAATAATTAATAATAAAATAAAACACAAATATTTTCTGCATGTCACTTGGGGTAACAGAAGAGATATTACATCATCGCCTGCATACAGTTATTCACCATAAAATGTAAATAATAATTATACTAATCATCATAAGCCTCATATTAATGTAGCCAGGCGCTGGGCTACATCAATATGGAGACAGAGACATTGCCCTTTATTCTCTCCCTCTACTGAGATACTGATGTTATGCTGCACCATCTTCCTCCAGCCAGCAGGGGGGAGCTAAAGCCAAGGAAGCCCAAAGACTTCTATGCATAGCGCTGAGACTCTTGGGAGTTGTAGTTTGAGAGCCATATAATGGGACGAGTAGACTCCTTACACTACAGATCCCAATTGGCACTGTGCAGTAGGAGGAGTGGAGAGATGATCCTCATTAAATTGCCCAATAGAGTTCTTCCTCTTGGCACCGAGGGAGTTAGAGAGAGAAAGCACCTCTCCCTGGATATTCGCCTGCCAGCTGGAGACCATAACAGCGGACATCCAAGCCTGAGACTAGGAGTGAGGACACCCGGGGGCAGCACAGCACCGCCCACATCACAGCACCTACAGTGCTGCAGCAGGGAAACTGAAGTGTCCATGCACCCTCTGCTTCCCACTGCTGATCTCCGGAGGCTTTTGGGGAAGACTGAGGGGGCCCTCCTTCTACAGCGGGAGGTCACAGCAGCATTCCGGGAACTGGTGAGAGGGCTATTCACCCATCGCTGATACTGCTAGCAGGGACTGAGCAGGGCACCAAGTGTGCCCAATCCATAACGCACCCATACTGTGCTCTATACCGTGCTTATTCCAAACCTAAACTGCACCATTTACCGCATACCAAAACTTTACTGCATCTGAACCACATCTACCTTGAACCTGTGCCAAAACTATACCATACCTATACTGCAGGTAGGTTAACTGTTACTGTTATTAAAGTGGTTGTAAACCCTTTTAAACCACTTTACCCTACAGGTAAGCCTATAATAAGGCTTACCTGTAGGCTCCGTGAATATCTCCTAAACTTGTACAGTTTAGGAGACATTCACTGTATACACATTATCTGACGTCATCGGCACATGCGCACTGAAGAAACGGCTCGTAGGTGCCAATTCTTCAGTTCTCGTGCCATGACCGGCGGCTCCCACGTGCATGTGCGGGAGTGACGCCATCGCGGCTCCGGCCAATCGCAGCGCTGGAGCCCGTGCTGTGATTGGCCGGAGCCCGCAAACCCGGAAGAAGCTCCAGATGACATGTCGCCAGTCACAGCGGTGTGCGGGGGACCGCTGCAACAGCGTTGATCTAAGGTGAGTATTTCATAATGAACTAGTATGCAATGCATACTAGCTCATTATGCCTTTGTCTTGCAGGTTTGTTTGTGTTTTTTGGGGTTTTTTTTATATGGGTTTACAACCACTTTAAGTGCACTGATGCTCTTAAAGGGCCCCAATGATAGCCGGCATAAGAACATCTCAAAGGACTGCCCCTCCTGTAAAAAAAAATCTGCAAGCCCCCTTTGTTCCCCTGCCTCCTCCGCTCCTCCTTTTCTGTGGATACCCAGTCAGTCTAGGATCATAATTGCTGCCATAAACGCGCTCTGGCAGTACAGTTCTGTCACTCAGCCGATTAAACTGTACTACTACTCAGTGCACCACTTCAGGTGGTCTTTCTACTGACTATGCTGATCTGGACGAAACATGTCACCTAATGCCCGGTTACACAATTTAACACACAAAGTGATTAATTACCATTGTTAACCCATTCCATGCTTGCCTGTTTATCAACAATATTGGGTGACAATATATTAGGTTTGCCTTTACTACCTGGTTTGGTGGCTGTCTTCTGTGATTTAGTGCTATTATCAAGTACTAAGTATTACCTCCAGTGATTTCCTGTGATACTGTATGTTTGTACAACCAACCTGGTGTGTCAGAGGGGCTGATTTTCTTGAGAAGGTCGAGGCAAAAAATGGAGGGACCCATCCTATCCAACAGCTCCTACAGGGGTGGTGCTACATGAATATTATAATGTATACAATGTATATAAGAATAATACATGGGTTTATTCTTTCTCGAATTTGCCAGTTTGGATTACACAAGAAATACAATTTTAAAAAATAGTCAAAACAATAATCTGCAGGTGTACAAAATGTAAAAATTTCTCTCTCAGTGATGACCCGATGAGTACCGATGTCCGTATTCCACCGAAACTCCGCCAACCCAGAGACGCTGACTGTATTCCACCAAAACTCATACACCTGAGAAGGAGAAGAGTGGGGGTGAGTGACACCTATAATAGAAATATGGATGAATGAATGTACTATATGAAACAGCAATTAACCCATCAAAGCAGCGCTATTTTCAGTCCTCAATGCTGACTGATGAATCAAAGTCTTTGTAAATGGAAGCAAAACACATGCAGGCAGGTAAATTCCAACAAAGACACAGCGGTTGGAGCTCGGTCTGGATTCCCTTATATGAATAGTAGATCTGATGAGTGCACCTTTCACCATCTATTGGGACACCTTGTGCTGCACACACCCCGTAGGGGTTCAAACTCACCGGAGCCAAGAGGTTAACAAGCCTTGGATCAAATCCTCTCTCTGGTTACTCCCGAAGTCCTCCAGGGTTGGTAATCAGATAACAGCAACAATGTCCACATGTAACAAAGAGACCCCGAATAGTCCAGTACCGTTTTGATAATTTATTGTAAGTCACAGATAAGAGGAAAAAAACCAATAAAGTAAATACACTGTAAAAATCAGTGGGCGCAGTTCCTTACAAAGGATAGCCTTCTAGCTTTCAGTTGGTTGGTAATAGTGGATAACTCAAACTGCTTCTCTCAAAGCACAAGGGTACTGGTTGCAGACTGGATGGATGATACACACTCACAGCTGATCAGTCCTTCATTCCACTAGTATACAACTACAAGCTTGGAGCGCACTGCGTGTCAACCAGGCCCAGCTGATCCGCGCTTCCTCCCTCTCGTGTCTGAAGCTTCAGGCTAGAAGCACACTGCGTCCTCACGTGATAATGGTTGTCGTGGTATCGTACTCTGAGCTATCCTTTGTGAGGAACTGCGCCCACTGATTTTTACAGTGTATTTACTTTATTACCATAGTTTTTTTCTCTTACTTGTGACTTACATTAAATTATCAAAACGGTACTGGACTATTCGGGGTCTCTTTTTTACATGTGGACATTGTTGCTGTTATCTGATTATCAACCCTGGAGGACTTCGGGAGTAACCAGAGAGAGGAATTGATCCAAGGCTTGTTAACCAGTGGCATCTCCAGCTTTCATATTTAGGTGGGGCACATGGGGGGACAGGGACAAAAGTAGGGGGGCAACTATAAAATGCAATTATATATATATATATCCTGGGGCCCTTTACTATGATCTCACAACGGCCCTTTCACTTGTTCTGCAGTGAGCTCCCTACCTACTGTATTGGGGCCCCCCAGGGCGGCAGAAAACAAGAGATATATGTCACCAGCATACCAAGAAAATATAAGGGTCCAAAGCAGTGGGAGAACTATCAGGGTTGCAAAGGTTGTCTTGCCCCCGGGCCCTGGTGTTCTGCCACTGCGGGGTTCCCCAGCCTCCTTTTGCTGTCCTGCCCCTGCTATTGACAGCGCTGGTCTGGCATCTCTTGGAATTTACAGGCTGGTTCTCCTGTCCTAAGGATGGGAGAATTCAGTCTGTTTTTTCAGTAACTGAGAGTCCTGGTGGAGTCCTCCCTGCAACTCGCTCTTCTCCCTGCCAATGAGGATGCAGGGGAAGGAGCAGATCGGGCAGCCGTGGTTGTGTGAGCGCTCGCATTATGCAGTGACAGCGAGCAGAGGGAGGGGGGAGGAATGACTGGGGACGCTCTCCCTTTTAGACATTGATTTTTTGTAAAAAAAAAAAAAAAAAAAATTTTATTGGGGGGGGGGGGGGGGCACATGGTGGGGCACAGCATAATGTTATAGGGACGCCATTGCTGTTAACCTCTTGGCTCCGGTGAGTTTGAACCCCTACGGGGTGTGTGCAGCACAAGGTGTCCCAATAGATGGTGAAAGGTGCACTCATCAGATCTACTATTCATATAAGGGAATCCAGGCCGAGCTCCAACCGCTGTGTCTTTGTTGGAATTTACCTGCCTGCATGTGTTTTGCTTGCATTTACAAAGACTTTGTTTTATCAGTCAGCATTGAGGACTGAAAATAGCGCTGTTTTGATGGGTTTATTGCTGTTTCATATAGTACATTCATTCATCCATATTTATATTTCTTTTTGTATTAAGCGGCTGCTGAGAGATATCTCACTCAGAATATGGTGACATCAGGTTAAATCACTGTGGTTTATTACCATTATTATCTTGGATCGGCATATACCGAATATCCTTTAGCGCTGAGATAGGAGGATTGGAGTAGGGCTTATTGTCTCCTTTTTGTTTGTACACCTATAATATAATTACTGTATATTATTTTTGGGTGGAGTCTCTCGGTTGGTGGAGTTTCAGTGGAATGCAGCGAGAGTTTCTCGTTTGGAGTTTTGGTGGAATGCAGTGAGAGTCACTCAATTGGTGGAGTTTCTGTGCAATGCAGCAAGAGTTTCCCAGTTGGTGTAGTTTCGATGTAAAACAGTGAGAGTCTCTCGGTTGGTGGAGTTTCAGTGGAATGTGGCGAGAGTTTCTCGTTTGGTGGAGTTTTGGTGGAATGCAGTGAGAGTCTCTCAGTTGGTGGAGTTTCAGTGGAATGTGGCGAGAGTTTCTCGTTTGGTGGAGTTTTGGTGGAATGCAGTGAGAGTCTCTCAGTTGGTGGAGTTTCAGTGGAATGCGGCGAGAGTTTCTCAGTTGGTGGAATTTTGGTGGAAGAGAATGTGGAATTCTCAGTGGAATATGGTTAGCGGCTATAGGTTGGTGGAGTTTCAGTGGAACATGATCAGTGTCTTTCAGGTGTTAGAGTTTCAGTGTAATATGGTCAACATATTTTGGCTGGTTGTGGAATATGGCAAGCTTCTCTCGGTTGGTGAAATTTCGATGGAATACAGTCAGTGTCTCCTGGTTGGTGGTGTAAGACAGCGAGCATCTCTTGGTGGAGTTTCAACAGAATACAGTGAATGTCTCACAGTTGGTGGAGTTTTGATGGAATACGGCAAGCGTCTCTCGGTTGGTGGAGTTTCAGTGGAATACACTGTCTCCTGGTTGATGGTGGAAGACAGCGAGCATCTCTTGGTTGATGGAGTTTCAATAGAATACAGTGAATGTCTCACAGTTGGTGGAGTTTTGTTGGAATACAGCAAGCGTCTCTGGGTTGGTGAAATTTCGATGGAATACGGTCAGTGTCTCCTGGTTGGTGGTGGAAGACAGCAAGCGTCTCTCGGTTGGTGGAGTTTCAGTGGAATACAGTGTCTCCTGGTTGGTGGTGGAAAATAGCGAGCATCTCTTGGTTGGTGGAGTTTCAATAGAATATGGTGAATGTCTCACAGTTGGTGGAGTTTTGTTGGAATACAGCAAGCGTCTCTGGGTTGGTGAAATTTCAATGGAATACGGTCAGTGTCTCCTGGTTGGTGGTGGAAGATAGCGAGCATCTCTTGGTTGGTGGGGTTTCAATAGAATACGGTCAATGTCTCACAGTTGGTGGAGTTTTGCTGGAATACGGCAAGCGTCTCTCGGTTGGTGGAGTTTCAATAAAATACAGTGTCTCCCTGTTAGTGGTGGAAGACGGCAAGTGTATCTCAGTTGGTGGAGTTTCAGTGGAATACAGTGACCTTCTCTCAGTTAGTGGAGGTTTGGTGGAATACGGCAAGCGTCTCTCAGTTGATGGAGTTTTGGTGGAATATGGTCAGCATCTCTCAATTGGTGGAGTTTCAGTGGAATACTGTAATGCTTGTACACACAATGAGATTATCGGACGAATGATTGTCCATTTTTTTTTTTTGCATGCTGATCTCAGATCGAATCTGAAGAGTTTACTAGAGTCACGAAAATTACCGTACGACAGAAAAAAAATTCGGGAGTGATGTCATGTGTAATGCATATGTATTGCATTTTCGAACGATAGCTGTACTGATTAAAGGAAAATCGTACGATCTGGCATCGTACGAAAAAAAATTTTCGTGCATGACCGATAGAGTAATATCAGATGAACTGTCATGATCGGCTCTCGAAAGCTCTGTACTAACGATCCGATTATCACACGATTGCTTCGAAAGCGTTTTTTTCCGTACGATTTTCTGATCGTTTGTATGGGGCATTAGTGCCTCTCATGTGTTTGAATTTTAGTGGAAAAGAGTCAGCTTCTCCTGGTTGGTGGTGTAAAACCGTGTCAGAAACCATGAATCAGACTGAGACAGAAGTACAGTTAAATCACACTTTTTTAATAAAAATAAAAAAAGGTAAATGGAGGAATGCAGGAGATAGTCTCTAGAGATGTGACCAAGGCGAAGGCAGAGATCATCTGGGCTGGACAGCTTAAGTAGGCAGGACTGACGAGCAGGATATCATCAACAGGTGAGTCATTGTGGAGAGATAGGAGCTGGCAATTAACCGACAGCTGAGCGGCCAGCTCAGAGAAGAAAGGGCTGAGCCCATCCCTGACAAACAGTCAGCGTCTCTCGGTAGGTGGAGTTTCAGTGGACTATGGTGAGTGTCTCTCGGTCGGCAGAGTTTTGTTGGAATACGGTCAGCGTCTCTTGGTTGGGATTACAGAGTATTAGTGCCGTGGAAAGTCTTCTAATGGACGGGAGGATTCGGCTGATGAATTATACATATAAAGTGTTCAGCGCAGGAAGTGGTCATGGAAGGTGTTTTTCAGATTTCACCACCATGAATAAGTAAATATGGGCGGAGCAACCTTCTGCGCTGATATCTGAAATCTCTTCCCTCAAGTTGGGGATTAAAGGAAGACTCCACTCACTGCAGAAAATATGATGGACTCCACATCATACACATAAACTCCTCCCTGTTTTGATGGCTTCTCCCATTCCCTCTTAGGCAGTTGTCACATCCACAGAGTACCAGTGCCTCCTCTCCATCCACAGAGTACCAGTGCCCTCCTCTCCATCCGCAGAGTACCAGTGCCCCCTCTCCATCCACAGAGTACCAGTGCCCCTCTCCATCACAGAGTACCAGTGCCCCCTCTCCATCCAGAGAGTACCAGTGCCCCCTCTCCATCCACAGAGTACCAGTGCCCCCTCTCCATCCACAGAGTACCAGTGCCTCCTCTCCATCCACAGAGTACCAGTGCCTCCTCTCCATCCACAGAGTACCAGTGCCCCCTCTCCATCCAGAGAGTACCAGTGCCTCCTCTCCATCCACAGAGTACCGGTGCCCACTCTCCATCCACAGAGTACCAGTGCCCCCTCTCCATCCACAGAGTACCAGTGCCCACTCTCCATCCACAGAGTACCAGTGCCCTCCTCTCCATCCAGAGTACCAGTGTCCTCCTCTCCACCTCTGCTCTCTGCACATGACATACTCCTGACCCCTGCATTCTGTAAATTACATACTCCTGACCCCTGCATTCTGTAAATTACATAGTCCTGACCCCTTGGGGTATAAGTGTACAGATTGGTGTATTTCTATACATGTCAAGGTATCTGTATATAGGATGGGGTATACTAGTACAGCCTGGGGTATGTATGTGTACAGTTGGGGGTATTTGTCTACAAAGTGGGGTATACATGTAGAGGTCAGGATATATGTGTACAGGTCAGGGTATTTGTGTACAGGGTGGGGTATCTGTGTATGGTATGGGGTATTTGTGTACAGGGTGGGGTATCTGTGTATGGTATGGGGTATACATGTACAGGTCGGGGTATTAGTGTACAGGGTGGGGTATCTGTGTATGGTATGGGGTATACATGTACAGGTCGGGGTATTAGTGTACAGGGTGGGGTATCTGTGTATGGTATGGGGTAAATATGTACAGGTTGGGGTATTTGTGTACAGGTCAGGGTATCTGTGTATGGTATGGGGTAAATATGTACAGGTCGGGGTATTTGTGTACAGGGTGGGGGATCTGTGTATGGTATGGGGTAAATATGTACAGGTTGGGGTATTTGTGTACAGGGTGGGGTATATGTGTATGGTATGGGGTAAATATGTACAGGGTGGGGGATCTGCATATGGTATGGGGTAAATATGTACAGGTCGGGGTATTTGTGTACAGGGTGGGAGATCTGTGTATGGTATGGGGTAAATATGTACAGGTCGGGGTATTTGTGTACAGGGTGGGAGATCTGTGTATGGTATGGGGTAAATATGTACAGGTTGGGGTATTTGTGTACAGGGTGGGGTATCTGTGTATGGTATGGGGTAAATATGTACAGGTTGGGGTATTTGTGTACAGGGTGTGGTATCTGTATATGGTATGGGGTAAATATGTACAGGTTGGGGTATTTGTGTACAGGGTGTGGTATCTGTATATGGTATTGGGTAAATATGAACAGGTCGGGGTATTTGTGTACAGAGTGGGGGATCTGTGTATGGTATGGGGTAAATATGTACAGGTCGGGGTATTTGTGTACAGGGTAGGAGATCTGTGTATGGTATGGGGTATACATGTAGAGGTTGGGGTATTTGTGTACAGGGTGTGGTATCTGTATATGGTATTGGGTAAATATGTACAGGTTGGGGTATTTGTGTACAGGGTGGGGTATCTGTATATGGTATGGGGTAAATATGTACAGGTCTGGGTATTTGTATACAGGGTGGGGGATCTGCATATGGTATGGGGTAAATATGTACAGGTCGGGGTATTTGTGTACAGGGTGGGAGATCTGTGTATGGTATGGGGTAAATATGTACAGGTCGGGGTATTTGTGTACAGGGTGGGAGATCTGTGTATGGTATGGGGTAAATATGTACAGGTCGGGGTATTTGTGTACAGGGTGGGGTATCTGTGTATGGTATGGGGTAAATATGTACAGGTTGGGGTATTTGTGTACAGGGTGGGGGGCCTGTCCTGTAAAGGACAGTTAAACTCATTGTATTTCTTCATCCTCTGTGATTCTTCTCAACAACATTTGACATTAAAGTGAACCTGTCACACAGCTGCTCCATGTGCTGAGGATATACTGATATACTGTATGCAAATCTTGACTTTTGCTATGAAAGTCAAGCTTGACTCCACCCCCCCCCCAGTCTTCCTATAGGTAAGGGATTATCATAGGTGGGTGGAGCAGGTGAGAAGTCTACTGTATGTACTGGCTGGACTCAGGTAAGGAGTATATAAGCGATGAGCCTGGACTGGCTTCTGTTTTTGGAAGGATGTCGGAAGGATGTTCTTCAACCCATAATAGGAATTAGTGATGGGAAGTGGATGGAGATGGTGGTGGGGAGCGGATGGAGATGATGGTGGGGAATGGAAGAAGATGGTGGGGAGCGGGTGGAGATGATGGTGGGGAGCGGATGGAGCCGATGGTGGGAGCGGGTGGAGATGATGGTGGGGAGCGGATGGAGCCGATGGTGGGGAGCGGATGGAGACGATGGTTGGGAGCGGATTGAGATGATGGTGGGGACGGTGGCCGGTGTGGGGGGAGGTGATGGTGAGGAGCAGTGGGAGTGGATGGAGATGATGGTGGGAAACGGATGGAGATGATGGTGGGGAATGGAAGAAGATGGTGGGGAGCTTGTGGAGATGATGGTGGGAAGCAGATGGAGATGATGGTGGGGAATGGAAGAAGATGGTGGGGAGTGGGTGGAGATGATGGTGGGGAGCGGATGGAGATGATGGTGGGCAATGGAAGAAGATGGTGGGGAGCGGGTGGAGATGATCGTGGGGAGCGGATGGAGCCGATGGTGGGGAGCGGGTGGAGACGATGGTGGGGTCGGGTGGAGACGATGGTGGGGAGCGGATTGAGATGATGGTGGGGACGGTGGCTGGTGTGGGGGGAGGTGATGGTGAGGAGCAGGGGGAGTGGATGGAGATGATGGTGAGGAGCGGCGGGAGGGGATGGAGATGATGGTGAGGAGCGGGGGAAGTGGATGGAGATGATGGTGGGGAGTGGATGGAGATGATGGTGGGGAGTGGCTGGAGATGATGGTGGGGAGTGGCTGGAGAGGAGATGATGGTGGGGAGTGGATGGAGATGATGGTGGGAAGTGGATGAAGCTGATGGTGAGGAGCGGGGGGAGTGGATGGAGATGATGGTGGGGAGTGAATGGAGATGATGGTGAGGAGCAGGGGGAGTGGATGGAGATGATGGTGAGGAGTGGGGGGAGTGGATGGAGATTATGGTGGGGAGTGGCTGGAGATGATGGTGGGGAGTGGCTGGAGATGATGGTGGGGAGTGGCTGGAGAGGAGATGATGGTGGGGAGCACGGGGAGTGGATGGAGAAGATGATGGGGAGTGGATGAAGATGATGGTGAGGAGCGGGGGGAGATGATGGTGAGGAGCGGGGGGAGTGGATGGAGATGATGGTGAGGAGCGGGGGGAGTTGATGGAGATGATGGTGGGGAGTGGATGGAGATTATGGTGGGGAGTGGCTGGAGATGATGGTGGGGAGTGGCTGGAGAGGAGATGATGGTGGGGAGCACGGGGAGTGGATGGAGAAGATGATGGGGAGTGGATGAAGATGATGGTGAGGAGCGGGGGGAGATGATGGTGAGGAGCGGGGGGAGTGGATGGAGATGATGGTGAGGAGCGGGGGGAGTTGATGGAGATGATGGTGGGGAGTGGATGGAGATGATGGTGGGGAGTGGCTGGAGATGATGGTGGGGAGTGGCTGGAGAGGAGATGATGGTGGGGAGCACGGGGAGTGGATGGAGAAGATGATGGGGAGTGGATGAAGATGATGGTGAGGAGCGGGGGGAGATGATGGTGAGGAGCGGGGGAGTGGATGGAGATGATGGTGAGGAGCGGGGGGAGTTGATGGAGATGATGGTGGGGAGTGGATGGAGATGATGGTGGGGAGTGAATGGAGATGATGGTGGGGAGTGGCTGGAGAGGAGATGATGGTGGGGAGTGGATGGAGATGATGGTGGGGAGTGGATGGAGTGGATGGAGATGATGGTGGGAAGTGGATGAAGCTGATGATGGGGAGCGGGGGGAGTGGATGGAGATGATGGTGGGGAGTGAATGGAGATGATGGTGAGGAGCGGGGGGAGTGGATGGAGATGATGGTGAGGAGCGGGGGGGAGTGGATGGAGATGATGGTGGGGAGTGGCTGGAGATGATGGTGGGGAGTGGCTGGAGAGGAGATGATGGTGGGGAGCACGGGGAGTGGATGGAGAAGATGGTGGGGAGTGGATGGTGATGATGGTGTGGAGTGGATATAGATGATGGTGAGGAGCGGGGGGGAGTGGATGGAGATGATGGTGGGGAGTGGATGGAGATTATGGTGGGGAGTGGATGGAGATGATGGTGAGGAGTGGATGAAGATGATGGTGGGGAGCGCGGGGAGTGGATGGAGATGATGGTGGGGAGTGGATGGAGATGATGGTGAGGAGTGGATGAAGATGATGGTGAGGAGTGGATGGAGATGATGGTGGGGAGCGGATGGAGATGATGGTGGGGAGTGGATGGAGATGATGGTGGGGAGTGGATGGAGATGATGGTGAGGAGTGGATGAAGATGATGGTGAGGAGTGGATGGAGATGATGGTGGGGAGTGGATGGAGATGATGGTGGGGAGTGGATGGAGATGATGGTGGGGAGTGGATGGAGATGATGGCGGGGAGTGGATGGAGATGATGGTGGAGAGTGGATGAAGGTGATGGTGAGGAGTGGATGAAGATGATGGTGAGGAGCGGGGGGAGTGGATGAAGATGATGGTGAGGAGTGGATGAAGATGATGGTGGGGAGCGGGGGGAGTGGATGGAGATGATGGTGGAGAGTGGATGAAGATGATGGTAGGGAGCCAATGGAGATGATGGTGGGGACGGTGGCCGGTGTGGGGGGAGGTGATGGTGGGGAGTGGATGGAGATGATGGTGGGGACTGTGGCTGGTGTGGGGGGGGGTGATGGTGGGGAGTGGATGGAGATGATGGTGGGGACCGGGACCAGTGTGGGGGGAGGTGATGGTGGGGAATGGGGGGAGGTGATGGTGGGGAGTGGATGGAGATGATGGTGGGGAGCGGATGGAGATAATGGTGGTAAGTGGGGGGAGGGGATGGAGATGATGGTGGAGAGTGAATGATGATGATGGTGGGGACGGTGGCCGGTGTGGGGGAGGTGATGGTGAGGAGTGGACGGAGAAGATGGTTGGGAATGGGGGGGAGGTGATGGTGGGGAGTGGATGGAGGTGATGGTGGGGGAGACGATGGTGGGAAGTGGGGGTGGAGAGATATACAATATATCCAGCTGTAGAGATATGAGAGCTCTGACCACATCCAGCAGCAGAGAGGGAAAATCACTTCCAGAGACGGCGCTCATTATCTGCACACCGGAGGATCGCTAATCCACCATTACCGGCAGAATCCGGAGTCAGCTGACCGCAGAGCGCAGTCATTAAAGGGGAACTCCGCCATGAAGCCTGCTGATCCCACTGAGAGATATTATTGTACCGCTCAGCGGAATCTTCTGACAGTCAGATATGATAGAACGTTCAACTTCATCCCGAATAACACCGGCTCAGTAAGGGGGAGGGTTATAGCACCTACATATACTGTGGTGTGCGGTGTGTATAGTGCCTACACATACAGTGTATATACTCCACCCAGTATACCCCATAGCTCTACACCCCAACACTCCACCCAGTATACCCATAGCTCTACACCCCAACACTCCACCCAGTATACCCCATAGCTCTACACCCCAACACTCCACACATTATACCCCATAGCTCTACACCCCAACACTCCACACATTATACCCCATAGCCCTACTCCCCAACACTCCACCCAGTATACCCCATAGCTCTACACCCCAACACTCCACACATTATACCCCATAGCTCTACACCCCAACACTCCACCCAGTATACCCCATAGCCCTACATCCCAACACTCCACCCAGTATACCCCATAGCACTACACCCCAACACTCCACCCAGTATACCCCATAGCTCTACACCCCAACACTCCACCCAGTATACCCCATAGCTCTACACCCCAACACTCCACACATATACCCCATAGCTCTACACCCCAACACTCCACACATATACCCCATAGCTCTACACCCCAACATTCCACCCAGTATACCCCATAGCTCTACACCCCAACACTCCACCCAGTATACCCCATAGCCCTACATCCCAACACTCCACCCAGTATACCCCATAGCACTACACCCCAACACTCCACCCAGTATACCCCATAGCTCTACACCCCAACACTCCACCCAGTATACCCCATAGCCCTACATCCCAACACTCCACCCAGTATACCCCATAGCACTACACCCCAACACTCCACCCAGTATACCCCATAGCCCTACACCCCAACACTCCACCCATTATACCCCATAGCTCTACACCCCAGCACTCCACCCAGTATACCCCATAGCCGTACACCCCAACACTCCACCCAGTATACCCCATAGCTCTACACCCCAACACTCCACCCAGTATACCCCATAGCTCTACACCCCAACACTCCACACATATACCCCATAGCTCTACACCCCAACACTCCACACATATACCCCATAGCTCTACACCCCAACACTCCACACATTATACCCATAGCTCTACACCCCAACACTCCACACATATACCCCATAGCCCTACACCCCAACACTCCACCCAGTATACCCCATAGCTCTACACCCCAACACTCCACCCAGTATACCCCATAGCTCTACACCCCAACACTCCACACATTATACCCCATAGCTCTACACCCCAACACTCCACACATTATACCCCATAGCCCTACTCCCCAACACTCCACTCAGTATACCCCATAGCTCTACACCCCAGCACCCCACCCAGTATACCCCATAGCCCTACACCCCAACACTCCACCCATTATACCCCATAGCTCTACACCCCAGCACTCCACCCAGTATACCCCATAGCCCTACACCCCAACACTCCACCCATTATACCCCATAGCTCTACACCCCAGCACTCCACCCAGTATACCCCATAGCCCTACACCCCAAAACTCCACCCATTATACCCCATAGCTCTACACCCCAGCACTCCACCCAGTATACCCCATAGCCCTACACCCCAACACTCCACCCATTATACCCCATAGCTCTACACCCCAACACTCCACCCAGTATACCCCATAGCTCTACACCCCAACACTCCACCCAGTATACCCCATAGCCCTACATCCCAACACTCCACCCAGTATACCCCATAGCACTACACCCCAACACTCCACCCAGTATACCCCATAGCTCTACACCCCAACACTCCACACATATACCCCATAGCTCTACACCCCAACACTCCACACATATACCCCATAGCTCTACACCCCAACACTCCACACATTATACCCCATAGCTCTACACCCCAACACTCCACACATTATACCCCATAGCCCTACTCCCCAACACTCCACTCAGTATACCCCATAGCTCTACACCCCAGCACCCCACCCAGTATACCCCATAGCCCTACACCCCAACACTCCACCCATTATACCCCATAGCTCTACACCCCAGCACTCCACCCAGTATACCCCATAGCCCTACACCCCAACACTCCACCCATTATACCCCATAGCTCTACACCCCAGCACTCCACCCAGTATACCCCATAGCCCTACACCCCAACACTCCACCCATTATACCCCATAGCTCTACACCCCAGCACTCCACCCAGTATACCCCATAGCCCTACACCCCAACACTCCACCCATTATACCCCATAGCTCTACACCCCAACACTCCACCCAGTATACCCCATAGTCCTACACCCCAACACTCCACCCAGTATACCCCATAGCCGTACACCCCAACACTCCACCCAGTATACCCCATAGCTCTACACCCCAACACTCCACACATTATATCCCATAGTCCTACACCCCAACACTCCACCCAGTATACCCCATAGCTCTACACCCCAACACTCCACCCAGTATACCCCATAGTCCTACACCCCAACACTCCACCCAGTATACCCCATAGCCGTACACCCCAACACTCCACCCAGTGTACCCCATAGCCCTACTCCCCAAAACTCTACCCAGTAAACCCCATAGCTCTACACCCCAACACTCCACCCATTATACCCCATAGCTCTACACCCCAACACTCCACCCAGTATACCCCATAGCCTTACATCACAATACTCCACTAAGTATGATCCATGGCCCTACACCATTAATATGTAACCCAGTATACTCCGTGGCCCTACATTACTAATAGTCCACCCAGTATACCCCGTGGCCCTATAGCACAATGGATATGCAGAGATCTGAAGGCTGATGGCCTTCAATTTTCTGTACAATATACATCCATCTCCCAATACAGGAGCAGAGGATGCTGGGACAAAGCAAAACATCCAAACTACCCCCATAAGCTGTGACTGCTTTATCAGTATAGGTTTCAGGTCCCGTCCTCTTTGGTTCCCCCCACCCAAGGTCATTGCCTCTTCTGCCTACCCCCTGGCCAGGCCAACTGTAACTTGTTGGACCCCTTGGAGGAGGATCCACCATAGGTATAGCAGGTAGGTATCAGCAATGCTGCACTGCTAATGGCTGCATCCTCTCGGTCTCTAAGGCCCTCCCCTGAGGAGCTCATAGTGTCATATCTAGTGGCCAGTGGAGAGACTCCGCCTCTCTGCAGGGTGGAAGAGGAAGCTGTATTCAGGACGTGGTAGGTAATGATGCTGCAACCACATAGGACAAGGACACAGGATGTAATAAAAATGATTTATTATTGTATTCTATGTATTATTAGGGTCTATGTATCAGGCAAAGCTTGGTACAGTACGGAGCAATACAGACAGTTCTTACTTCAGAAACATCAATAAATAATAGGGAAGGGTGGCAGACAATGTTGGCTTATTAAGAGTGCGTTGCTGAGAAGATTGAGGATCGTGGCAGGAATGTGACCCCACTGTCCCCGCTTTGTCCTGAGATCTGACCGTCCTCATGAGGGCCACTATAGAGGAGCAATGCAGACATGCTCAGCCCTGGGACCAGTTATAGGTGGAGGCTGGTGGTCACCTACTGACTTCATGTACATCTTGGAGGATTCCAGCAGTGGCTCTCCGGTAAGTTAGGGGGGTCGCCCCCTCAGATACGGCTCATTATGAATTATTCAGGTTCCCTTCACCAGAAAACGTGGTTGGCAGTGTGGCGGGGGTCATTTCATCATCTGTCCGGCAAGTTTGTCCTCCATTTTCCTTCTCCATCTCAGACATCTTCACAGAGGACCACAGACCGTCCGGAGTCCTCCGCTGCCCCGCGCTACCTCTACGACGCCACAACGCTAGAGCGATGAGCGCAAGGGCAAGGATGATGAAGAGGATGGTGAATGTCAACAGGAAGTAGAAGCTGGATGGTGAGGTGCAGATCGGTGAGTAGGAACCTAGGGGGAGGGGCAAAACAGAGGCTCATGAACCCACCTGGAGGCCACTAGGGCTACCAACACCCAAATACATGACAAAACATACAGAGGAACTCTGACCAATCACAACGAGGACCTGACTGTGTGATTCTGTTCAACCACTTCTATTATTCACTCACCTCTACCATACAATACAGCCAGAGGGTGACCCCACTTTTCACAACCTGCATCCTTGCAACTCCCCGTGTCACCCCCTCACCGTACTACTAATGGGTCTTCAACCGCTACTGAGTCTCCTGCTTGAACATTGCCCCTTCCAGCTCCCACTGCCTGAAACATGTTAGAGCAACACCACTGTGCCATGTATTAGATCACAAAGCCGGACTGCAGATTGTATTTAGAGATGTTTCCGGAGCCCCACTTTAATGAGAAGGTGAGAAATCCCTGAGGAGGGTTTTCCCCTCCATCCATTCCCAACCCCCCCTCCATCCATACCCAACCCCCCCCATCCATATCCAACCCCCCCTCCATCCATTCCCAACCCCCCCTCCATCCATACCCAACCCCCCTCCATCCATATCCAACACCCCCCCTCCATCCATATCCAACCCCCCCCCCCCCTCCATCCATATCCAACACCCCCCCTCCATCCATATCCAACCCCCCCCTCCATCCATATCCAACCCCCCCCTCCATCCATATCCCACTCCCCCTCCCATCCATATCCAACGCCCCTCCATCCATATCCAACCCCCCCTCCATCCATATGCAACCCCCCCTCCATCTCTATCCAACCCCCCCTCCATCCATTCCCAACCCCCCCTCCATCCATATCCAACCCCTCCCTCCATCCATATCCAACCCCCCCCTCCATCTATATCCAACCCCCCCTCCCATCCATATCCAACCCCCCATCCATCCATATCCAACCGCCCCTCCATCCATACCCCCTCCATCCATACCCAACCCCCCCTCCATCCATATCCACCCCCCCCTCCATCCATATCCCACTCCCCCTCCCATCCATATCCAACGCCCCTCCATCCATATCCAACCCCCCCTCCATCCATATGCAACCCCCCTCCATCTCTATCCAACCCCCCCTCCATCCATTCCCAACCCCCCCTCCATCCATATCCAACCCCCCTCCATCCATACCCAACCCCCCCCTCCATCTATATCCAACCCCCCCTCCCATCCATATCCAACCCCCCCTCCATCCATACCCAACCCCCCCCTCCATCCATATCCAACCCCCCCCTCCATCCATATCCAACTCCCCCTCCATCCATATCCAACACCCTCCATCCATATCAAACTCCCCCTCCATCCATACCCAACCCCCCCTCCATCCATATCCAACTCCCCCTTCATCCATATCCAACCCCCCCTCCATCCATACCCAACCCCCCCTCCATCCATATCCAACCCCCCCCTCCATCCATATCCAACTCCCCCTCCATCCATAACCAACCCCCCCCTCCATCCATATCCAACTCCCCCTTCATCCATATCCAACCCCCCCTCCATCCATACCCAACCCCCCCTCCATCCATATCCAACCCCCCCTCCATCCATATCCAACACCCCCCCTCCATCCATATCCAACCCCCCTCCCATCCATATCCAACCCCCCCACCTCCATCCATATCCAACCCCCCCTCCATCCATATCCATCCCCCCCATCCATTCATATCCAACCCCCTCATCCATATCCAACCCCCCCTCCTCCATCCATATCCAACCCCCCCTCCATCCATATCCAACCCCCCCTCCTCCATCCATATCCAACCCCCCTCCATCCATATCCAACCCCCCCTCCATCCATATCCAACCCCCCCTCCATCCATATCCAACACCCCCCCCTCCATCCATATCCAACCACCCCTCCATCCATATCCAACCCCCCCCTCCATCTATATCCAACCCACACACTCAGCCCCCCCTCCATCCATATCCAACCCGCACACTCTGCCCCCCCTCCATCCATATCCAACCCACACACCCCCCCTCCCATATCCAACCCGCACACTCTGCCCCTCCTCCATCCATATCCAACCCACAAACTCTGCCCCCCTCCATCCATATCCAACCCACACACTCTGCCCCCCCATCCATATCCAACCCACACACTCTGCCCCCCCTCCATCCATATCCAACCTGCACACTCAGCCCTCAGCCCCCCTCCATCCATATCCAACCCACAGAATATGCCCCCTCCCTCTTCAATCCATATCCAACCCACACACTCCCCCCCTCCCATATCCAACCCACACACTCTGCCCCCCCCCCTCCATCCATATCCAGCCCCCACACTCTGCCCCCCTCCATCCATATCCAACCCACACACTCTGCCCCCCTCCATCCATATCCAACCCGCACACTCTGCCTCCCCTCCATCCATATCCAACCCGCACACTCTGCCCCCCTCCATCCATATCCTACCCACACACTCTGCCCCCCTCCATCCATATCCAACCCACACACTCTGCCCCCCCTTCCATCCATATCTAACCCACACACTCTGCCCCCCCTCCATCCATATCCAACCCGCACACTCTGCCCCCTCCATCCATATCCAACCCGCACACTCTGCCCCCTCCATCCATATCCAACCCGCACACTCTGCCCCCCTCCATCCATATCCAACCCACACACTCTGCCCCCCTCCATTCAAATCCAACCCACACACTCTGCCCCCCCTCCATCCATATCTAACCCACACACTCTGCCCCCCTCCATCCATATCCTACCCACACACTCTGGCCCCTTCCATCCATATCCAACCCGCACACTCTGCCCTACTCCATCCATATCCAACCAGCACACTGCCCCCCCTCCATTCATATCCAACCAGCACACTCTGCCCCCCATCCATATCCAACCCGCACATTCTGCCCCCTCCATCCATATCCAACCCGCAAACTCTGCCCCCCCTCCATTCATATCCAACCCGCACACTCTGCCCCCCCTCCATCCATATCCAACCCGCACACTCTGCCCCCCTCCATCCATATCCAAGCCTCACACTCTGCCCCCCCTCCATCCATATCCAACCCACACACTCCCCCCCTCCCATATCCAACCCACACTCTGCCCCCCTCCATCCATATCCAACCCACACACTCCGCCCCTCTCCATACATATCCAACCCACACACTCTGCCCCCCCTCCATCCATATCCAACCCACACACTCTGCCCCTCCTCCATCCATATCCAACCCACACACTCTGCCCCCCTCCATCCATATCCAACCCACATACTCTGCCCCCCTCCATCCATATCCAACCCACACACTCTGCCCCCTCCATCCATATCCAACCCGCACACTCTGCCCCTCCTCCATCCATATCCAACCCACACACTCTGCCCCCCTCCATCCATATCCAACCCACACACTCTGCCCCCCCATCCATATCCAACCCATACACTCTGCCCCCCCTCCATCCATATCCAACCTGCACACTCAGCCCTCAGCCCCCCTCCATCCATATCCAAACCCACTGAATATGCCCCCTCCCTCTTCCATCCATATCCAACCCTCACACACCCCCCTCCCATATCCAACCCACACACTCTGCCCCCCCCTCCATCCATATCCAACCCGCACACTCTGCCCCCCCTCCATCCATATCCAACCCACACACTCTGCCCCCCCTCCATCCATATCCAACCAGCACACTCTGCCCCCTCCATCCATATCCAACCCGCACACTCTGCCCCCCTCCATCCATATCCAACCCATACACTCTGCCCCCCTCCATCCATATCCAACCCACACACTCTGCCCCCCCTTCCATCCATATCTAACCCACACACTCTGCCCCCCCTTCCATCCATATCTAACCCACACACTCTGCCCCCTCCATCCATATCCAACCCACACACTGCCCCCCTCCATCCATATCCTACCCACACACTCTGGCCCCTTCCATCCATATCCAACCCGCACACTCTGCCCCCCTCCATCCATATCCAACCCGCACACTCTGCCCCCCCCTCCATCCATATCCAACCAGCACATTGCCCCCCCTCCATTCATATCGAACCAGCACACTCTGCCCCCCATCCATATCCAACCCACACATTCTGCCCCCCCTCCATCCATATCCAACCCGCAAACTCTGCCCCCCTCCATCCATATCCAACCCGCACACTCTGCCCCCCTCCATCCATATCCAACCCGCACACTCTGCCCCCCTCCATCCATATCCAACCCGCACACTCTGCCCCCCCTCCATCCATATCCAACCCACACACTCTGCCCCCCCTCCATCCATATCCAACTCACACACCGTGCCCCCCCCTCCATCGATATCCAACCGGCACACTCTGCCCCCCCTTCATCCATATCCAACCCACACACTCTGCCCCCCCTCCATCCATATCCAACCCACACACTCCCCCCTTCATCCATATCCAACCCACACACTCTGCCCCCCTCCATCCATATCCAACCCACACACTCTGCCCCCCTCCATCCGTATCCAACCCACACACTCAGCCCCCCCTCCATCCATATCCAACCCACACACTCTGCCCCCCCTCCATCCATATCCAACCCACACACTCCGCCCCCCTCCATACACATCCAACCCACACACTCTGCCCCCTCCATCCATATCCAGCCTACACACTCTCCCCCCTCCCATATCCAGCCTGCACACCCTGCCCCCCACTCCCCTGTGCTCCCACATGCATCCCTCTCCACCCCCATCTTCCTGGCCCTGCAGAGGTCCCCCATGTACCCCCATCACAGATCTCTACAGGTGTAACTGAACATCATTGACCCTTCTGTACCTGCAGTCAGGATGGTGACAGAGATGTGTCCGGATTGGTGCTCTCCTAGTGACTCCCAGACTCCGCGGGGGCTCGGCAGCCACTCCTGGACCCGGCAGTAATAGGTGCCGCTGTCAGTCATGTGACCACTGTGGATCCTCAGGTGGAAGGTCAGCTCTGATGGACGCTCATACTGGAGCCGGTCTCTCTTCTCCTGGGGATAAATAAACTCACCCATGTGGTTGACACCAAAGAGTAGCAGGTCTGGGGCCCCGGGGCCCTCCACCTTCAACCAGGAGACAGACAGGCGAGAGCCGGGCATGGACACCGCCAAAACCTGGCAGGGGAGGGTGACAGTGGACTGTTCTGGCACCAAAAGGATTAATTCGGTGAGATTCAAACTCAGGTGATCTTCTGTAGAGGAGACACAAAATCGTGATAAGAAGAACTCCACCTAATACACCCCCATTTTCCAAACTTCAACCCCCTCGTCCCCCATTTTCCAAACTACAACCCCCTTGTCCCCCATTTTCCAAACTACAACCCCCTCGTCCCCCATTTTCCAACCTACAACCCCCTCGTCCCCCATTTTCCAAACTACAACCCCCTCGTCCCCCATTTTCCAAACTTCAACCCCCTCGTCCCCCATTTTCCAAACTACAACCCCCTCGTCCCCCATTTTCCAACCTACAACCCCCTCGTCCCCCATTTTCCAAACTACAACCCCCTCGTCCCCCATTTTCCAAACTACAACCCCCTCGTCCCCCATTTTCCAAACTACAACCCCCTCTTCCCCCATTTTCCAAAATACAACCCCCTCGTCCCCCATTTTCCAAACTTCAACCCCCTCGTCCCCCATTTTCCAAACTACAACCCCCTCGTCCCCCATTTTCCAAACTACAACCCCCTCGTCCCCCATTTTACAAACTACAACCCCCTCGTCCCCCATTTTCCAAACTACAACCCCCTCGTCCCCCATTTTCCAAACTACAACCCCCTCGCCCCCCATTTTACTGGTCTCCAGGCTTCTAACTGCCAGGTACATGTGCATACATTTACATTTCAGCTCCTGTGTGTGGCCATTGCGCTCCCTGGAGCAGGACATGAAGAGGTCACCTCCCATGATGCAGCGGGATCTCGCTCTGCTCCTGCATGAGTCCTGCCATCTATCAGTGTGATGCAATAAGCACACAGGGTGTCAGGTAAAGGGTGTGATTACTGGCTACTCCCCCAATAATAGGAATTTCCTAATAAGGGTTTAGAGTTAGGGTTTTCCCCTGAAGAACAAGTTTAGGACTCGGGGATTGGAATAGAGACCTGCTCCAAAAGGTCAAAGGTCAGGAGGCATGTCCCCAGAGGTCAAGGGTCAGGAGGCGTGGCTAACCCACCCCCACCAAAGTGTTCCGCCTACCCCAACTAAGTCGGGGAATAAACAAGTCAGGGAAAGCGCTTAGAAATTAGGGTTAGGCTTTTCCCCGACTTAGTTGGGGTAGGCGGAATACTTTGGTGGGGGTGGGTCAGCCACGCCTCCTGGGCGTCTGGGGACACACCTTCTGACCTTTGACCTTTGGAGCAGGTCCCTATTCCAATCCCTGAGCCCTAAACTTGTTCTTCAAGGGAAAACCCTAACTCTAATACTTATTAGGAAATTCCTATTATTAGGGGATTATTGGGGGAATAGCCAGTAATCACACCCTTTACCTGACACCCTGTGTGCTTATTGCATCACACTGATAGATGGCAGGAGCAGAGCCCACACACTCCCCCCTTCCCATATCCAACCCACACACTCTGCCCCCCTCCATCCATATCCAACCCGCACACTCTGCCCCCCTCCATCCATATCCAACCCGCACACTCTGCCCCCTCCATCTATATCCAGCCCACACACTCTGCCCCCCCCCTCCATCCATATCCAACCCACACACTCTGCCCCCCCTCCATCCATATCCAACCCACACACTCCGCCCCCCTCCATCCATATCCAACCCGCACACTCTGCCCCCCTCCATCCATATCTAACCCACACACTCTGCCCCCCCTCCATCCATATCCAACCCGTACACTTTGCCCCCCCCTCAATCCATATCCAACCCACACACTCTGCCCCCCTCCATCCATATCCAACCCACACACTCTGCCCCCCTCCATCCATATCCAACCCACACACTCCGCCCCCTCCATACATATCCAACCCACACACTCTACCCCCCCTCCCATATCCAACCCACACACTCTGCCCCCCCTCCATCCATATCCAACCCACACACTCCGCCCCCCTCCATCCATATCCAACCCACACACTCCGCCCCCCTCCATCCATATCCAACCCACACACTCTGCCCCCCTCCATCCATATCCAACCCACACACTCCGCCCCCCTCCATCCATATCCAACCCACACACTCCCCCCCTCCATCCATATCCAACCCACACACTCTGCCCCCTCCTCCATCCATATCCAACCCGCACACTCCCCCCCTCCATCCATATCCAACCCATACACTCTGCCCCCCTCCATCCATATCCAACCCGCACACTCTGCCCCCCTCCATCCATATCCAACCCACACACTCCGCCCCCCTCCATCCATATCCAACCCACACACTCCGCCCCCCTCCATCCATATCCAACCCGCACCCTCTGCCCCCCTCCATCCATATCCAACCCACACCCTCTGCCCCCCTTCATCTATATCCAACCCGCACACTCTGCCCCCCCTCCATCCATATCCATCCCGCAACCCTCTGCCCCCTCCATCTATATCCAACCCGCACACTCAGCCCCCCTCCATTCATATCCAACCAGCACACTCTGGCCCCTCCTCCACCCATATCTAACCCACTCACTCTTCACCCCTCCTCCATCCATATCCAACCCACAGACTCTGCCCCCCTTCTCCACCCATATCCAACCCACAGAATATGCCCCCTCCCTCCTCCATCCATATCCAACCCACACACTCCCCCCCTCCCATATCCAACCCACACACTCTGCCCCCCTCCATCCATATCCAACCCACACACTCCGCCCCCCTCCATCCATATCCAACCCACACACTCCGCCCCCCTCCATACATATCCAGCCCACACACTCCGCCCTCCTCCATCCATATCCAACCCACACACTCCGCCCCCCTCCATCCATATCCAACCCACACACTCCGCCCTCCTTCATCCATATCCAACCCACACACTCCGCCCCCCTCCATCCATATCCAAACCACACACTCCGCCCTCCTCCATCCATATCCAACCCACACACTCCGCCCCCCTCCATCCATATCCAACCCACACACTCCGCCCCCTCCCATATCCAACCCACACACTCCGCCCCCCCTCCATCCATATCCAACCCACACACTCCCCCCCTCCCATATCCAACCCACACACTCCGCCCCCCTCCATCCATATCCAACCCACACACTCCCCCCCCTCCCATATCCAACCCACACACTCCGCCCCCCTCCATCCATATCCAACCCACACACTCCCCCCCTCCCATATCCAACCCACACACTCTGCCCCCCTCCATCCATATCCAACCCACACACTCCGCCCCCCTCCATACATATCCAACCCACACACTCCGCCCCTTCATCCATATCCAACCCACACACTCCGCCCTCCTCCATCCATATCCAAACCACACACTCCGCCCTCCTCCATCCATATCCAACCCACACACTCTGCCCCCCCTCCATCCATATCCAACCCACACACTCTGCCCCCCCTCCATCCATATCCAACCCACACACAGGGTGTCAGGTATAGGGTGTGATTACTGGCTACTCCCCCAATAAGCCCCCAATAATAGGAATTTCCTAATAAGGTTTAGAGTTAGGGTTTTCCCCTGAAGAACAAGTTTAGGACTCAGGGATTGGAATAGGGACCTGCTCCAAAAGGTCAAAGGTCAGGAGGCATGTCCCCAGAGGTCAAGGGTCAGGAGGCGTGGCTAACCCACCCCCACCAAAGTGTTCCGCCTACCCCAACTAAGTCGGAGAATAAACAAGTCAGGGAAAGCGCTTAGAAATTAGGGTTGGGCTTTTCCCCGACTTAGTTGGGGTAGGCGGAACACTTTGGTGTGGGTGGGTAAGCCACGCCTCCTGGGCGTCTGGGGACTCACCTTCTGACCTTTGACCTTTGGAGCAGGTCCCTATTCCAATCCCTGAGCCCTAAACTTGTTCTTCAAGGGAAAACCCTAACTCTAATACTTATTAGGAAATTCCTATTATTGGGGGGATTATTGGGGGAGTAGCCAGTAATCACACCCTTTACCTGACACCCTGTGTGCCTATTGCATCACACTGATAGATGGCAGGACTTATGCAGGAGCAGAGCCCACACACTCCCCCCTTCCCATATCCAACCCACACACTCCGCCCCCCCTCCATCCATATCCAACCCACACACTCCGCCCCCCTCCATCCATATCCAACCCACACACTCTGCCCCCCTCCATCCATATCCAACCCACACACTCTGCCCCCCTCCATCCATATCCAACCCACACACTCCCCCCTTCCCATATCCAACCCACACACTCCGCCCCCCCTCCATCCATATCCAACCCACACACTCCGCCCCCCTCCATCCATATCCAACCCACACACTCTGCCCCCCTCCATCCATATCCAACCCACACACTCTGCCCCCTCCATCCATATCCAACTCACACACTCTGCCCCCTCTATCCATTTTCAGCCCACACACTCTGCCCCCCCCATCCATATCCAACCCACACACTCTGCCCCCTCCATCCATATCCAGCCCACACACTCTGCCCCCCCTCCATCCATATCCAACCCACACACTCTGCCCCCCCTCCATCCATATCCAACCCACACACTCCGCCCCCTCCATCCATATCCAACCTACACACTCTGCCCCCCCTCCATCCATATCCAACCCACACACTCTGCCCCCCCTCCATCCATATCCAACCCACACATTCTGCCCCCCCTCCATCCATATCCAACCCACAAACTCCGCCCCCTCCATCCATATCCAACCCACACACTCTGCCCCCCTCCATCCATATCCAGCCCACACACTCTGCCCCCCTCCATCGATATCCAACCCACATAATCTGCCCCCCCTCCATCCATATCCAACCCACACATTCTGCCCCCCCTCCATCCATATCCAACCCACACACTCCGCCCCCTCCATCCATATCCAACCTACACACTCTGCCCCCCCTCCATCCATATCCAACCCACACACTCTGCCCCCCCTCCATCCATATCCAACCCACACATTCTGCCCCCCCTCCATCCATATCCAACCCACAAACTCCGCCCCCTCCATCCATATCCAACCCACACACTCTGCCCCCCTCCATCCATATCCAGCCCACACACTCTGCCCCCCTCCATCGATATCCAACCCACATAATCTGCCCCCCCTCCATCCATATCCAACCCACACACTCTGCCCCCCCTCCATCCATATCCAACCCACACACTCTGCCCCCCTCCATCCATATCCAACCCACACACTCTGCCCCCCTCCATCTATATCCAGCCCACACACTCTGCCCCCCCTCCATCCATATCCAACCCACACACTCTGCCCCCCTCCATCCATATCCAACCCACACACTCTGCCCCCCTCCATCTATATCCAGCCCACACACTCTGCCCCCCCTCCATCCATATCCAACCCACACACTCTGCCCCCCTCCATCCATATCCAACCCACACACTCTGCCCCCCTCCATCTATATCCAGCCCACACACTCTGCCCCCCTCCATCCATATCCAACCCACACACTCTGCCCCCCCTCTATCCACATCCAACCCACACACTCTGCCCCCCCTCCATCCATATCCAACCCACACATTCTGCCCCCCCTCCATCCATATCCAACCCACACACTCTGCCCCCTCCATCCATATCCAGCCCACACACTCCGCCCCCTCCATCCATATCCAACCCACACACTCTGCCCCCCCTCCATCCATATCCAACCCACACACTCTGCGCCCCCTCCATCCATATCCAACCCACACACTCTGCCCTCCCTCTATCCACATCCAACCCACACACTCTGCCCCCCCTCCATCCATATCCAACCCACACATTCTGCCCCCCCTCCATCCATATCCAACCCACAAACTCCGCCCCCTCCATCCATATCCAACCCACACACTCTGCCCCCCTCCATCCATATCCAACCCACACACTCTGCCCCCCCTCCATCCATATCCAACCCACACACTCTGCCCCTCTCCATCCATATCCAACCCACACACTCTGCCCCCCTCCATCTATATCCAGCCCACACACTCTGCCCCCCCCTCCATCCATATCCAACCCGCACACTCCGCCCCCCTCCATCCATATCCAACCCACACACTCTGCCCCCCCTCCATCTATATCCAGCCCACACACTCCGCCCCCCTCCATCCATATCCAACCCGTACACTCTGCCCCCCCCTCTCCATCCATATCCAACCCACAGACTCTGCCCCCCCTCCATCCATATCCAACCCACACACTCCCCCCCTCCATCCATATCAAACCCACACACTCCGCCCTCTCCATCCATATCCAACCCACACACTCTGCCCCCCTCCATCCATATCTATCCCCCACACTCCCCCCCCTCCCATATCCAACCCGCAGACTCTGCCCCCCTAGCATAACCAGCCTGCACACCCTGCCCCCCACTCCCCTGTGCACCCACATGCACCCCTCTCCACCCCCATCTTCCTGGCCCTGCAGAGGTCCCCCATATACCCCCATCACAGATCTCTACAGGTGTAGCTGAACATCATTGACCCTTCTGTACCTGCAGTCAGGATGGTGACAGAGATGTGTCCGGATTGGTGCTCTCCTAGTGACTCCCAGACTCCGCGGGGGCTCGGCAGCCACTCCTGGACCCGGCAGTAATAGGTGCCGCTGTCAGTCATGTGACCACTGTGGATCCTCAGGTGGAAGGTCAGCTCTGATGGACGCTCATACTGGAGCCGGTCTCTCTTCTCCTGGGGATAAATAAACTCACCCATGTGGTTGACACCAAAGAGTAGCAGGTCTGGGGCCCCGGGGCCCTCCACCTTCAACCAGGAGACAGACAGGCGAGAGCCGGGCATGGACACTGCCAAAACCTGGCAGGGGAGGGTGACAGTGGACTGTTCTGGCACCAAAAGGATTAATTCGGTGAGATTCAAACTCAGGTGATCTTCTGTAGAGGAGACACAAAATCGTGATAAGAAGAACTCCACCTAATACACCCCCATTTTCCAAACTACAACCCCCTCGTCCCCCATTTTCCAAACTACAACCCCCTCGTCCCCCATTTTCCAAACTACAACCCCCTTGTCCCCCATTTTCCAAACTACAACCCCCTTGTCCCCCATTTTCCAAACTACAACCCCCTCGTCCCCCATTTTCCAAACTACAACCCCCTCGTCCCCCATTTTCCAAACTACAACCCCCTCGTCCCCCATTTTCCAAACTACAACCCCCTCGTCCCCCATTTTCCAAACTACAACCCCCTCGTCCCCCATTTTCCAAACTACAACCCCCTCGTCCCTCATTTTCCAAACTACAACCCCCTCGACCCCCATTTTCCAAACTACAACCCCCTCGCCCCCCATTTTCCAAACTACAACCCCCTCGACCCCCATTTTCCAAACTACAACCCCCTCGTCCCCCATTTTCCAAACTTCAACCCCATCGTCCCCCATTTTCCAAACTACAACCCCCTCGTCCCCCATTTTCCAAACTACAACCCCCTCGTCCCCCATTTTCCAAACTACAACCCCCTCGTCCCCCATTTTCCAAACTACAACCCCCTCGTCCCCCATTTTCCAAACTTCAACCCCATCGTCCCCCATTTTCCAAACTACAACCCCCTCTTCCCCCATTTTCCAAACTACAACCCCCTCGTCCCCCATTTTCCAAACTTCAACCCCCTCGTCCCCCATTTTCCAAACTACAACCCCCTCGTCCCCCATTTTCCAAACTACAACCCCCTCTTCCCCCATTTTACTGGTCTTCAGGCTTCTAACTGCCAGGTACGTGTGCATACATTTACATTTCAGCTCCTGTGTGTGGCCATTGCGCTCCCTGGAGCAGGACATGAAGAGCTCACCTCCCATGATGCAGCGGGATCTCGCTCTGCTCCTGCATGAGCCCTGCCATCTATCAGTGTGATGCAATAAACACACAGGGTGTCAGGTATAGGGTGTGATTACTGGCTACTCCCCTAATAACCCCCCAATAATAGGAATTTCCTAATAAGGGTTAGGTTTAGGGTTACCAAAGTGTTCCGTCTACCCCAACTAAGTCGGGGAATGAACAAGTCGGGGAAAGCGCTTAGAAATTAGGGTTAGGCTTTTCCCCGACTTGTTCATTTCCCGACTTAGTTGGGGTAGGCAGAACACTTAGGTGGGGGTGGGTCAACCACGCCTCCTGACCCTTGACCTCTGGGGGCACACCTTCTGACCTTTGACCTTTGGAGCAGGTCTCTATTCCAATCCCTGAGTCCTAAACTTGTTCTTCAAGGGAAAACCCTAACTCTAAACCCTTAACCCCTAACCCGAACCCTATCCCTAACCCCCTAACCCTATCCCTAACCCCCTAACCCGAACCCTAACTTCTAATGGAAATTAGTGGAGCTGTTCTGGTCTCAGGCAGTCTACTTTGCCCATAGCAGCCAATCAGATCCCCCAATAGTTCCCCTAGAGATGGTGAGAGAGGAGACCTCTGGGTAATGAGTACATACCAGGCGGGTTGACCCTAAACTCCAGGAACCCGGATTGGTCAGAGGCGGCCATCTTCCATTCCCCCTCCTGCATTCTCCATTCCTCCACCTGGCAGAAGTATCTCCCCGAGTCCTCCTGCTCCGCCCTCTGGAGCACCAGGCTGTGATTACCCCGCCCGGGGGCCACCATACGTAGGCGGCTGTCCTCGTACTCCGTCACCCCTTCCCGATCAGTCCGGCACAGGAAGCGGGGAGGACGGAAGTCCCACCCCTGCAGATACCAGGAGATGGAGATGAGCGACGAAGGACTAAGTCCCGCCTCCAGGGGGCAGCGCAGCACCAAATCCTCTCCCTGCTTGACGGAAGAGCTGACATTCTGCTTAGGGAGCTTCAGGGTCTGATCTGGAAGGAAGAAAAAAAAGAAGAAGAAGGAGCAATGAGAATGGGGGGGGGAGGTTCAAGAAATGCGGGATCCTGCCTATCAAAGTCTTTTTATATACTGTATATAGTTTTTTTAATTTTTTTGTGACTAGGAGCTCTCTGTGGTCACAAAGCTGGGGACGTGCAACTGAGCATGCTCCGTAACAAGCCTGCTGATAAGGTGGTACAACCAGTCCTCTTGTAGTGGGCCCAGGCCCCATCAGCTAAACAGGGGGGCCCATGAGGTGGGAGCAGAGGAGGGTCTTTTTTTTTCCTATTTTGGGGTGTTGGCAGATAAAGTCAGTGCTGCTTTTCCTCTGCACCCTGTGTGGGGGGTGGGGGTATGAATGAATGAATGAATGAATGAATTAATGAATGAATGAATGATTTGTAAAGCGCTGCAATTGCGAACTAAATTGCCTCAAGGCGCTAGATGTATTCTCTGTAGCCAGCTTCTAGAAAAGGAAGGTCTTTAGTTTTTTTCTGAAGGCCTGGTGGTTTTCTTCCATGCGGAGGTTGGTTGGGAGAGCATTCCATAGTCGAGGTCCTTGGACTGCAAATCTACGTTCTCCCTTTGCTTTGTAGCGGTATTTGGGGTATGGTTGGGGGGTCCCCATCAGGTGGGCTGTATGGGGCCCCATAATTTCTAATAGCGGCTCCCTACAACAACCATTGACAGACACCGCACTTGGCTTCACCGTGCTGCCACATCATGCCCGTCCTCGTCTCCGCCAGCAGGGGGCGATATGTGTTAGTTAATAAATGTCATCACTCTAAGGGCTCATTCACACCTACAAGTCTACTTGTAGGTGAGCTGGCAGATCAGCCACCTGTTTTTATCTCCCCCCCTCTGGCTGCCTGTGTCATCCTAATCCAGATGGCTAAAGCGGTACAACTCTCCGCAGCTGTGACCAGTCAGAGTTATTTAGTATTTTTGTTCCTAAAATGCGTTGCTATCATTTTTTGTTTGGCTGCATTCACACAATAGCGTTCTGCGACCGCGCATATAATCACGCCATTCCACGCACATTTACAAAACGCGTGTAAAAACTCTGCCATGCTCGCATTGCCATTTGTCGGTAATGAGAACCCCAAATGTGCCAAAAAAAAAAGATGAGCGGTCATCACTTGAAAAAAATTCACGGGGCAGAACGCGCGGATAGGAAGCGCAAGATGTGGTGCATTGGGGCAAACTATAGAAAAATCAACCCACTGCTCTACGTGTACGGCGCAATTTGTGCGCGTTTACAAAATGTGAAAGTCGCCAAATCCTGATGATTTTTTATTAACTCTTTCATCCTCTTTCTTATTTCCGTACATACATATTTATATATTATTTACATTTCCTTAGGTAGTTTTGAAAACTTGTGTTTGTTTTCGTTAGCACCAAAATAACAATCTTGAGGGGTTCTTGCATCCTTTTCTCAGAACAACCAACAACTTCATGAAAAAACCCCCCCCCAAAAATCTAATTCCATCCTCAGAATATGATACAATGTATCTCCCATACAGACACACATCGCCCCCTGCTGGAGCAGCTGAGAACACCATGCAATTATACGGATATCAATATATACAATGCTGTGAAAAGTAATTGCCCCCCTAAAGCTAATAACTGGTTGTGCCACCCTTGGCAGCAACAACTGCAATCAAACGTTTGCGATGACTGGCAATGAGTCTTTCACATGGCTGTGGAGGGATTTTGGCCCACTCTTCGTTGCAGAATTGTTTTCACTCAGCCACATTGAAGGGTTTTCCAGCGTTAACGGCCCGTGTAAGGTCATGATGCAGCATCTCAATTGGATTAAAGTCCGGGCTTTGACTAGGCCACTCCTACATTTTGCTTTGTTTGAACCATTTGGAGGTGGACTTGCTGTTGTGTTTCGGATCATTGTCCTGCTGCATAACCCAAGTGCACTTGAGCTTGAGGTCAGGAACTGATGGCCGGACATTTTCCTTCAGGATTTTCTGGTAGAGCTCAGAATTCATGGTTCCATCAATGATGGGAAGTGGTCCAGGTCCTGAAGCTGCAAAGCAGCCCCAGACCTTCCCCCTACCACCACCATGTCTGACTGTTGGTATGATGTTCTTGTTATGAAATGCTGTATTCATTTTATGCCAGATGTAACGGGACGCACACCTTCCAGAAAGTTACATTTTTGTCTCATCAGTCCACAGAATATTTGCCTTATGCCCCGTACACACGAGTGGATTTTCCATCGGAAAAAACTTGGATGGTTTTTCCGATGGAATTCTGCTCAAGCTTGGCTTGCATACACACGGGTCACACAAACGTTCTCTGAACTTACGACCGTCAAGAACACTGTGATGTACAACCCTACGACGAGCCGAGAAAATGAAGTTTCCATGCTTCCGAGCATGCGTTGAATTGTTTCCGAGCATGCCTAGGAATTTTGCGCATCGGAATTTGTACAGACTATTGGAATTTCTGATCGGAACTTTTTCCGACCGAAAAATGGAGAACCTGCTCTCAATCTTTTGCTGGCGGGAATTCTGCCAGCAAAAGTCCGATGGAGCGTACACACGGTCGGAATTTCTGACCTAAAGCTCTCATCGGTCTTTAGCTGGGGGAATTTCCGATCGTGTGTACGGGGCATAGAAGTCTTGGGGATAATCCAGATGTTTTTTGGTAAATGTGAGATGAGCCTTTGTGTTCTTTTTGGTCAGCGGTGGCTTTGGCCTTGGAACTCTCCCATGGATGACATTTTTGCCCGGTCTCTTTCTTATTGTTGAATCCATGAACACTGATCTTATCTGAGGGAAGTGAGGCCTGCAGGTCTTTAGATGTTGTTCTGGGTTCTTTTATGACCTCCTGGATGAGTCCTCGTTGTGCTCTTTGAGTCATTTTTGTAGGCCGGCCACTCCTGGGAAAGTTCACCACTGTTCTAAGTTAGCTCCATTTGTGGAGTTCCAAAGCCTTAGAAATGAAACCCTTCCTAGACCGATACATGGACATTACTTTGTTTCTGATCTGTCCTTGAATTTTTTTAGATTGTGTCTTTATGTGATCTGTTGGCGTGCTTCTCTTTGTCAGACAACTTCTATTTATGTGATTTCTTGATTCAACAGGTCTGGCAGTAGTCAGGCCTGGGTGTGGCAAGTGAAATTTAACTCAGCTTTCCAAAAAATTGGGGTTAATCACCGTTCATTCATGATTCAGCATGGGAGGGGGCAATTACTTTTCACAACACTGTATCTGTAAATATGACTGCACATAGACACACATCGCCTCCTGCTGGAGGAGCTGAGAACACACACCATGTAATAATACTGATAACACAGGAGGAAACCTATGAAAATATGGCTGCACATAGACACATCGCCCCCTACTGGCAGAGCTGAGGACAGACACACATCGCCCCCTGCTGGCAGAGCTGAGGACACACATCACCCCCTGCTGGCAGAGCTGAGGACACACATCACCCCCTGCTGGCAGAGCTGAGGACAGACACACATCACCCCCTCCTGGCAGAGCTGAGGACAGACACACATCACCCCCTGCTGGCAGAGCTGAGGACACACATCACCCCCTGCTGGCAGAGCTGAGGACAGACACACATCACCCCCTGCTGGCAGAGCGGAGGACACACATCACCCCCTGCTGGCAGAGCTGAGGACACACATCACCCCTTGCTGGCAGAGCTGAGGACAGACACACATCACCCCCTGCTGGCAGAGCTGAGGACACACATCACCCCTTGCTGGCAGAGCTGAGGACAGACACACATCACCCCCTGCTGGCAGAGCTGAGGACAGACACACATCACCCCCTGCTGGCAGAGCTGAGGACACACATCACCCCCTGCTGGCAGAGCTGAGGACACACATCGCCCCCTGCTGGCAGAGCTGAGGACAGACACACATCACCCCCTGCTGGCAGAGCAGAGGACAGACATCACCCCCTGCTGGCAGAGATGAGGACACACATCACCCCCTGCTGGCAGAGCTGAGGACAGACACACATCACCCCCTGCTGGCAGAGCGGAGGACACACATCACCCCCTGCTGGCAGAGCTGAGGACAGACACACATCACCCCCTGCTGGCAGAGCTGAGGACAGACACACATCACCCCCTGCTGGCAGAGCTGAGGACACACATCACCCCCTGCTGGCAGAGCTGAGGACAGACACACATCACCCCCTGCTGGCAGAGCGGAGGACACACATCACCCCCTGCTGGCAGAGCTGAGGACATCACCCCCTGCTGGCAGAGCTGAGGACAGACACACATCACCCCCTGCTGGCAGAGCTGAGGACACACATCACCCCCTGCTGGCAGAGATGAGGACACACATCACCCCCTGCTGGCAGAGCTGAGGACAGACACACATCACCCCCTGCTGGCAGAGCGGAGGACACACATCACCCCCTGCTGGCAGAGCGGAGGACACACATCACCCCCTGCTGGCAGAGCGGAGGACACACATCACCCCCTGCTGGCAGAGTTGAGGACACACATCACCCCCTGCTGGCAGCGCTGAGGACACACATCACCCCCTGCTGGCAGAGCTGAGGACAGACACACATCACCCCCTGCTGGCAGCGCTGAGGACACACATCACCCCCTGCTGGCAGCGCTGAGGACATCACCCCCTGCTGGCAGAGCTGAGGACATCACCCCCTGCTGGCAGAGCTGAGGACACACATCACCCCCTGCTGGCAGAGCTGAGGACAGACACACATCACCCCCTGCTGGCAGCGCTGAGGACACACATCACCCCCTGCTGGCAGCGCTGAGGACACACATCGCCTCCTGCTGGCAGAGCTGAGGACATCACCCCCTGCTGGCAGAGCTGAGGACAGACATCACTCCCTGCTGGCAGAGCTGAGGACAGACACACATCGCCCCCTGCTGGCAGAGCTGAGGACACACATCGCCCCCTGCTGGCAGAGCTGAGGACACACATCGCCTCCTGCTGGCAGAGCTGAGGACACACATCACCCCCTGCTGGCAGAGCTGAGGACACACATCGCCTCCTGCTGGCAGAGCTGAGGACACACATCATCCCCTGCTGGAAGAGCTGAGGACACACATCGCCCCCTGCTGGCAGAGCTGAGGACACACATCACCCCCTGCTGGCAGAGCTGAGGACAGACACACATCACCCCCTGCTGGCAGAGCTGAGGACAGACACACATCACCCCCTGCTGGCAGAGCTGAGGACACACATCACCCCCTGCTGGCAGAGCTGAGGACACACATCACCCCCTGCTGGCAGAGCTGAGGACAGACACACATCACCCCCTGCTGGTAGAGCTGAGGACACACATCACCCCCTGCTGGCAGAGCTGAGGACACACATCACCCCCTGCTGGCAGAGCTGAGGACACACATCACCCCCTGCTGGCAGAGCAGAGGACAGACATCACCCCCTGCTGGCAGAGATGAGGACACACATAACCCCCTGCTGGCAGAGCTGAGGACAGACACACATCACCCCCTGCTGGCAGAGCTGAGGACACACATCACCCCCTGCTGGCAGAGCGGAGGACACACATCACCCCCTGCTGGCAGAGCGGAGGACACACATCACCCCCTGCTGGCAGAGCTGAGGACAGACACACATCACCCCCTGCTGGCAGCGCTGAGGACACACATCACCCCCTGCTGGCAGAGCTGAGGACACACATCAACCCCCTGCTGGCAGAGCTGAGGACACACATCACCCCCTGCTGGCAGAGCTGAGGACACACATCACCCCCTGCTGGCAGCGCTGAGGACACACATCGCCTCCTGCTGGCAGAGCTGAGGACATCACCCCCTGCTGGCAGAGCTGAGGACAGACATCACTCCCTGCTGGCAGAGCTGAGGACACACATCGCCCCCGGCTGGCAGAGCTGAGGACACACATCACCCCCTGCTGGCAGAGCTGAGGACACACATCGCCCCCTGCTGGCAGAGCTGAGGACAGACACACATCGCCCCCTGCTGGCAGAGCTGAGGACAGACACACATCGCCCCCTACTGGCAGAGCTGAGGACACACATCACCCCCTGCAGGCAGAGCTGAGGACAGACACACATCACCCCCTGCTGGCAGAGCTGAGGACACACATCACCCCCTGCTGGCAAAGCTGAGGACAGACACACATCGCCCCCTACTGGCAGAGCTGAGGACACACATCACCCCCTGCTGGCAGAGCTGAGGACAGACACACATCGCCCCCTGCTGGCAGAGCTGAGGACACACATCACCCCCTGCTGGCAGAGCTGAGGACAGACACACATCACCCCCTGCTGGCAGAGCTGAGGACAGACACACATCACCCCCTGCTGGAAGAGCTGAGGACACACATCACCCCCTGCTGGCAGAGCTGAGGACACACATCACCCCCTGCTGGCAGAGTTGAGGACACACATCACCCCCTGCTGGCAGAGCTGAGGACAGACACACATCGCCCCCTGCTGGCAGAGCTGAGGACACACATCACCCCCTGCTGGCAGAGCTGAGGACAGACACACATCACCCCCTGCTGGCAGAGCTGAGGACAGACACACATCACCCCCTGCTGGCAGCGCTGAGGACAGACACACATCACCCCCTGCTGGAAGAGCTGAGGACAGACACACATCACCCCCTGCTGGCAGAGCTGAGGACAGACATCACCCCCTGCTGGCAGAGCTGAGGACAGACATCACCCCCTGCTGGCAGAGCTGAGGACAGACACACATCGCCCCCTGCTGGCAGAGCTGAGGACAGACACACTTCACCCCCTGCTGGAAGAGCTGAGGACACACATCACCCCCTGCTGGCAGAGCTGAGGACAGACACACATCGCCCCCTGCTGGCAGAGCTGAGGACAGACACACATCGCCCCCTGCTGGCAGAGCTGAGGACAGACACGTCACCCCCTGCTGGCAGAGCTGAGGACACACATCACCCCCTGCTGGATGAGATGAGGACACACATCACCCCCTGCTGGCGGAGCTGAGGACAGACACACATCGCCCCCTGCTGGAAGAGCTGAGGACACACATCACCCCCTGCTGGCAGAGTTGAGGACAAACACACATCACCCCCTGCTGGCAGAGCTGAGGACACACATCACCCCCTGCTGGAAGAGCTGAGGACAGACACACATCGCCCCCTGCTGGAAGAGCTGAGGACACACATCACCCCCTGCTGGCAGAGCTGAGGACACACATCACCCCCTGCTGGCAGAGCTGAGGACAGACACACATCACCCCCTGCTGGCAGAGCTGAGGACACACATCACCCCCTGCTGGCAGAGCTGAGGACACACATCACCCCCTGCTGGCAGAACTGAGGACAGACACACATCGCCCCCTGCTGGCAGAGCTGAGGACACACATCACCCCCTGCTGGCAGAGCTGAGGACACACATCGCCCCCTGCTGGCAGAGCTTAGGACACACATCACCCCCTGCTGGCAGAGCTGAGGACAGACATCACTCCCTGCTGGCAGAGCTGAGGACACACATCACCTCCTGCTGGCAGAGCTGAGGACACACATCGCCCCCTGCTGGCAGAGCTGAGGACAGACACACATCGCCCCCTGCTGGAAGAGCTGAGGACACACATCACCCCCTGCTGGCAGAGCTGAGGACACACATCACCCCCTGCTGGCAGAGCTGAGGACAGACACACATCACCCCCTGCTGGCAGAGCTGAGGACACACATCACCCCCTGCTGGCAGAGCTGAGGACAGACACACATCGCCCCCTGCTGGCAGAGCTGAGGACACACATCACCCCCTGCTGGCAGAGCTGAGGACAGACACACATCACCCCCTGCTGGCAGAGCGGAGGACACACATCACCCCCTGCTGGCAGAGCGGAGGACACACATCACCCCCTGCTGGCAGAGCGGAGGACACACATCACCCCCTGCTGGCAGAGCGGAGGACACACATCACCCCCTGCTGGCAGAGTTGAGGACACACATCACCCCCTGCTGGCAGCGCTGAGGACACACATCACCCCCTGCTGGCAGAGCTGAGGACAGACATCACCCCCTGCTGGCAGCGCTGAGGACATCACCCCCTGCTGGCAGAGCTGAGGACACACATCACCCCCTGCTGGCAGAGCTGAGGACAGACACACATCACCCCCTGCTGGCAGCGCTGAGGACACACATCACCCCCTGCTGGCAGCGCTGAGGACATCACCCCCTGCTGGCAGAGCTGAGGACATCACCCCCTGCTGGCAGAGCTGAGGACACACATCACCCCCTGCTGGCAGAGCTGAGGACAGACACACATCACCCCCTGCTGGCAGCGCTGAGGACACACATCACCCCCTGCTGGCAGAGCTGAGGACACACATCGCCCCCTGCTGGCAGCGCTGAGGACACACATCGCCTCCTGCTGGCAGAGCTGAGGACATACATCACCCCCTGCTGGCAGAGCTGAGGACAGACATCACTCCCTGCTGGCAGAGCTGAGGACAGACACACATCGCCCCCTGCTGGCAGAGCTGAGGACACACATCGCCCCCTGCTGGCAGAGCTGAGGACACACATCGCCTCCTGCTGGCAGAGCTGAGGACACACATCATCCCCTGCTGGAAGAGCTGAGGACACACATCGCCCCCTGCTGGCAGAGCTGAGGACACACATCGCCTCCTGCTGGCAGAGCTGAGGACACACATCGCCCCCTGCTGGCAGAGCTGAGGACACATATCACCCCCTGCTGGCAGAGCTGAGGACAGACACACATCACCCCCTGCTGGCAGAGCTGAGGACAGACACACATCACCCCCTGCTGGCAGAGCTGAGGACACACATCACCCCCTGCTGGCAGAGCTGAGGACACACATCACCCCCTGCTGGCAGAGCTGAGGACAGACACACATCACCCCCTGCTGGTAGAGCTGAGGACACACATCACCCCCTGCTGGCAGAGCTGAGGACATACATCACCCCCTGCTGGCAGAGCTGAGGACACACATCACCCCCTGCTGGCAGAGATGAGGACACACATAACCCCCTGCTGGCAGAGCTGAGGACATCACCCCCTGCTGGCAGAGCTGAGGACATCACCCCCTGCTGGCAGAGCAGAGGACAGACATCACCCCCTGCTGGCAGAGATGAGGACACACATAACCCCCTGCTGGCAGAGCTGAGGACATCACCCCCTGCTGGCAGAGCGGAGGACACACATCACCCCCTGCTGGCAGAGCTGAGGACAGACACACATCACCCCCTGCTGGCAGCGCTGAGGACACACATCACCCCCTGCTGGCAGAGCTGAGGACACACATCAACCCCCTGCTGGCAGAGCTGAGGACACACATCACCCCCTGCTGGCAGAGCTGAGGACACACATCACCCCCTGCTGGCAGCGCTGAGGACACACATCACCCCCTGCTGGCAGAGCTGAGGACAGACATCACTCCCTGCTGGCAGAGCTGAGGACACACATCGCCCCCGGCTGGCAGAGCTGAGGACACACATCACCCCCTGCTGGCAGAGCTGAGGACATCACCCCCTGCTGGCAGAGCTGAGGACAGACATCACCCCCTGCTGGAAGAGCTGAGGACACACATCACCCCCTGCTGGCAGAGCTGAGGACACACATCACCCCCTGCTGGCAGAGCTGAGGACACACATCACCCCCTGCAGGCAGAGCTGAGGACAGACACACATCACCCCCTGCTGGCAAAGCTGAGGACAGACACACATCGCCCCCTACTGGCAGAGCTGAGGACACACATCACCCCCTGCTGGCAGAGCTGAGGACAGACACACATCGCCCCCTGCTGGCAGAGCTGAGGACACACATCACCCCCTGCTGGCAGAGCTGAGGACAGACACACATCACCCCCTGCTGGCAGAGCTGAGGACAGACACACATCACCCCCTGCTGGAAGAGCTGAGGACACACATCACCCCCTGCTGGCAGAGCTGAGGACAGACACACATCGCCCCCTGCTGGCAGAGCTGAGGACAGACACACATCACCCCCTGCTGGCAGAGCTGAGGACAGACACACATCACCCCCTGCTGGCAGAGCTGAGGACAGACACACATCACCCCCTGCTGGAAGAGCTGAGGACAGACACACATCACCCCCTGCTGGCAGAGCTGAGGACAGACATCACCCCCTGCTGGCAGAGCTGAGGACAGACACACATCGCCCCCTGCTGGCAGAGCTGAGGACACACATCACCCCCTGCTGGAAGAGCTGAGGACACACATCACCCCCTGCTGGCAGAGCTGAGGACAGACACACATCACCCCCTGCTGGCAGAGCTGAGGACAGACACACATCGCCCCCTGCTGGCAGAGCTGAGGACAGACACACATCGCCCCCTGCTGGCAGAGCTGAGGACAGACACACATCGTCCCCTGCTGGCAGAGCTGAGGACACACATCACCCCCTGCTGGTAGAGCTGAGGACAGACACACGTCACCCCCTGCTGGCAGAGCTGAGGACAGACACACATCACCCCCTGCTGGCAGAGCTGAGGACACACATCACCCCCTGCTGGCAGAGCTGAGGACAGACACACATCGCCCCCTGCTGGAAGAGCTGAGGACAGACACACATCACCCCCTGCTGGCAGAGCTGAGGACACACATCACCCCCTGCTGGCAGAGCTGAGGACAGACACACATCACCCCCTGCTGGCAGAGCTGAGGACACACATCACCCCCTGCTGGCGGAGCTGAGGACAGACACACATCGCCCCCTGCTGGAAGAGCTGAGGACACACATCACCCCCTGCTGTCAGAGTTGAGGATAAACACACATCACCCCCTGCTGGCAGAGCTGAGGACACACATCACCCCCTGCTGGAAGAGCTGAGGACAGACACACATCGCCCCCTGCTGGAAGAGCTGAGGACACACATCACCCCCTGCTGGCAGAGCTGAGGACACACATCACCCCCTGCTGGCAGAGCTGAGGACAGACACACATCACCCCCTGCTGGCAGAGCTGAGGACAGACACACGTCACCCCCTGCTGGCAGAGCTGAGGACAGACACACATCGCCCCCTGCTGGCAGAGCTGAGGACAGACACACATCACCCCCTGCTGGCAGAGCTGAGGACAGACACACATCACCTCCTGCTGGCAGAGCTGAGGACACACATCGCCCCCTGCTGGCAGAGCTGAGGACAGACACACATCACCCCCTGCTGGCAGAGCTGAGGACAGGCACACATCACCCCCTGCTGGCAGAGCTGAGGACAGACACACATCACCCCCTGCTGGCAGAGCTGAGGACACACATAACCCCCTGCTGGCAGAGCTGAGGACAGACACACATCACCCCCTGCTGGCAGAGCTGAGGACAGACACACATCGCCCCCTGCTGGCAGAGCTGAGGACAGACACACATCGTCCCCTGCTGGCAGAGCTGAGGACACACATCACCCCCTGCTGGTAGAGCTGAGGACAGACACACGTCACCCCCTGCTGGCAGAGCTGAGGACAGACACGTCACCCCCTGCTGGTAGAGCTGAGGACACACATCACCCCCTGCTGGCAGAGCTGAGGACACACATCACCCCCTGCTGGCAGAGCTGAGGACACACATTGCCCCCTGCTGGCAGAGCTGAGGACACACATCACCCCCTGCTGGCAGAGCTGAGGACACACACATCACCCCCTGCTGGCAGAGCTGAGGACACACATTACCCCCTGCTGGCAGAGCTGAGGACAGACACACATCGCCCCCTGCAGGCAAAGCTGAGGACACACATCGCCCCCTGCTGGCAGAGCTGAGGACAGACACACATCGCCCCCTGGTGGCAGAGCTGAGGACAGACACATATCACCCCCTGCTGGCAGAGCTGAGGACACACATCACCCCCTGCTGGCAGAGCTGAGGACAGACACACACCCCCCCCTTGCTGGCAGAGCTGAGGACAGACACACATCACCCCCTGCTGGCAGAGCTGAGGACAGACATCACCCCCTGCTGGATGAGATGAGGACAGACACACATCGCCCCCTGCTGGCAGAGCTAAGGACAGACACACATCGCCCGCTGCTGGCAGAGCTGAGGACAGACACACATCGCCCCCTGCTGGCAGAGCTGAGGACACACATCACCCCCTGCTGGCAGAGCTGAGGACACACATCACCCCCTGCTGGCAGAGCTGAGGACACACATCGCCCCCTGCTGGCAGAGCTGAGGACAGACACACATCGCCCCCTGCTGGCAGAGCTGAGGACAGACACACATCGCCCCCTGCTGGCAGAGCTGAGGACAGACACACATCGCCCCCTGCTGGCAGAGCTGAGGACACACATCACCCCCTGCTGGCAGAGCTGAGGACAGACACACATCGCCCCCTGCTGGCAGAGCTGAGGACACACATCACCCCCTGCTGGCAGAGCTGAGGACACACATCACCCCCTGCTGGATGAGATGAGGACAGACACACATCACCCCCTGCTGGCAGAGCTGAGGACACACATCACCCCCTGCTGACAGAGCTGAGGACACACATTGCCCCCTGCTGGCAGAGCTGAGGACAGACACACATCGCCCCCTGCTGGCAGAGCTGAGGACAGACACACATCACCCCCTGCTGGCAGAGCTGAGGACACACATCACCCCCTGCTGGCAGAGCTGAGGACAGACATCACCCCCTGCTGACAGAGCTGAGGACACACATCACCCCCTGCTGGCAGAGCTGAGGACAGACACACATCGCCCCCTGCTGGCAGAGCTGAGGACAGACACACATCACCCCCTGCTGGCAGAGCTGAGGACAGACACACATAGCCCCCTGCTGGCAGATCTGAGGACACACATCACCCCCTGCTGGCAGAGTTGAGGACACACATCACCCCCTGCTGGCAGAGCTGAGGACACACATCACCCCCTGCTGGCAGAGCTGAGGACACACATCACCCCCTGCTGGCAGAGCTGAGGACACACATCACCACCTGCTGGCAGAGCTGAGGACAGACACACATCACCCCCTGCTGGCAGAGCTGAGGACACACATCACCCCCTGCTTGTAGAGCTGAGGACACACATCACCCCCTGCTGGCAGAGCTGAGGACACACATCACTCCCTGCTGGCAGAGCTGAGGACACACATCACCCCCTGCTGGCAGAGCTGAGGACACACATCACCCCCTGCTGGCAGAGCTGAGGACACACATCACCCCCTGCTGGCAGAACTGAGGACAGACACACATCACCCCCTTCTGGATGAGATGAGGACACACATCACCCCCTGCTGGTAGAGCTGAGGACAGACACACATAGCCCCCTGCTGGCAGAGCTGAGGACAGACACACATCACCCCCTGCTGGCAGAGCTGAGGACACACATCACCCCCTGCTGGCAGAGCTGAGGACACACATCACCCCCTGCTGGCAGAGCTGAGGACACACATCACCCCCTGCTGGCAGAGCTGAGGACAGACACACATAGCCCCCTGCTGGCAGAGCTGAGGACAGACACACATCACCCCCTGCTGGCAGAGCTGAGGACACACATCACCCCCTGCTGGCAGAGCTGAGGACACACATCACCCCCTGCTGGCAGAGCTGAGGACACACATCACCCCCTGCTGGCAGAGCTGAGGACACACATCACCCCCTCTGGCAAAGCTGAGGACACACATCACCCCCTGCTGGCAGAGCTGAGGACAGACACACATGACCCCCTGCTGGCAGAGCTGAGGACAGACATCACCCCCTGCTGGCAGAGCTGAGGACAGACACACATCACCCCCTGCTGGCAGAGCTGAGGACACACATCACCCCCTGCTGGCAGAGCTGAGGACACACATCACCCCCTGCTGGCAGAGCTGAGGACACACATCACCCCCTGCTGGCAGAGCTGAGGACACACATCACCACCTGCTGGCAGAGCTGAGGACAGACACACATCACCCCCTGCTGGCAGTTCTAGAAGACGTATAAACACAGCTAATGAAGGGACGACATATACTGTGACATGTTATCTCACCAGAGGCCATGAAGGTGATCTGGGTGTCTCCGGATTTTTTCTCCCCCAGTTGGGTCCAGTTGCTCGTCCCCTCCAGTAGCCATTCCTGCACCGTGCAGTGGTAGGCTCCCGCCTCCCGGAGGCCCGGTCTGAGGATTCGTAGGAGGAAGGAGTCCTCGGAGGAGCGTCCAGAGATGAAGCAGGGGCGGAGTGATGATGTAGCTTGGCTGGTCACACCCTCGCGGTCCACTCTAAGGATCTCCACCAAGGAAGCGGATGATTGCGGGCGAAAGAACCAAACGACGCTGAGTTTAGTGTTGGGGGTGCGCTCCAGGATCTTGCAGGTGACCTCAGCCTCGTCCTGTCCCGCGGTCAGCGCCATTGTGCCAGGGGCGGAGCCTAGCCTCAGCTTCATTTCTGGGAGAGAGACAGCGGTCAGTATCGGCCATTATAATTCTATAACACGTCTGTATCTGAAGTATTATCACTGTGATAATGGCAGGAACTATATGAGTACTAAAGAGGACCTGTCAGGATATAAATAAGGGACGCCTTCTATACTGGAACAAGCATGCAGCAAGTGAAGGTTAAACTCCCTTCCTGCTACTTTCGCAGAGTCAGTGAAGTTTTCTCTGCATACTGTGAGCTTCTTACAATGTGCATTAGAAGCAGCAGCAAGTTAGATACAGCCGCCTCATTTTCTGGCTGGAGGACATCCAGCATCATCTAACCCTTTCTTCCCCAGCCGGACTGTCCCTGGTCCGCCCTTTTCATTCATTGGCTTTCAGTTTTTTTCAATCATGGAGGCTCAGCATCACATGTTACCTAGGGCAGCCTGCATGCAAAATAATCTTCATACTTCACAAGGACTGCTTCCCTTATATATACCTGTTTTTAATGTCATATTTTTATGCTTTTGATGACGGCCTAAGGCCGAAACGCGTCAGTATTTTTGGATGATGTTATTGCTGTAATGCTCAAATTAATATTTTCTATGGAGAAGCTGTTGAGTTGCCGGCCTGTACTTTCTATGGATCTTTTGTGAGCTTAATTAGCCAGAGCACCGACTACTCTACACACCAACCAAACTATATAGCGGTAGAGCTTGGGTGAGTTTTTCTCCTGCATGCAAATATAGCCTGCCTAGGAACACCCACTCCCCCAGACTGACACCCACCCATTCATAGACACCCCCTGGAAGGGTTATGACATACCTGGAAGTTGGACGTGTATAGAGACGGGATTGGAGGAGATGGTGGCCGATGTCACCGCACTTTGGGTGGTCTGGATGGTGACTCTGCACTGATAGGCTCCGCTCTGCTGCGATCTCTGGACTCGATGGATGCTCAGGATGGACGTGTCGGCATTTAGCGAGATCTGAGTTTTTCCCTTGAAGTCGGGATACGATTCTCCCCACACCAGCTCGCCATTCCCGGACCCCCTCACCAGGCTCTGGAAGGGTCCCCGCTGGTCAGGCTGAAAGAACCAGGACCAGACGAGGCGCCGACCGCTCAGGCTGAAACTGGCTTTGGCGTTGCAGTAGAGGGAGGCCGTGTTACCCAAGATGGGCTTCAAGTTCCGCGTCATGAGTGAGACTTGGAGGGTGGAGGCTGCGGAGAGAGGAGAGACACTTATCATTGGGGGAAAAATATAAAATGTATTTATTTTCCTGGATTCTTCCATTGGATGGATCGGGGAACTCAGCACAGAGATGGTGAGAACCCCTCATAATGGGCACAGCGGGTGTACAGACCCGGGAACTCAGCACAGGGATGGTGAGAACCCCTCATAATGGGCACAGCGGGTGTACAGACCCAGGAACTCAGCACAGGGATGGTGAGAACCCCTCATAATGGGCACAGGGATGGTGAGAACCCCTCATAATGGGCACAGCGGGTGTACAGACCCGGGAACTCAGCACAGGGATGGTGAGAACCCCTCATAATGGGCACAGCGGGTGTACAGACCCGGGAACTCAGCACAGGGATGGTGAGAACTCCTCATAATGGGCACAGCGGGTGTACAGACCCGGGAACTCAGCACAGGGATGGTGAGAACCCCTCATAATGGGCACAGCTGGTGTACAGACCCGGGAACTCAGCACAGGGATGGGGGGAACCTCTCATAATGGGCACAGCGGGTGTACAGACCCAGGAACTCAGCACAGGGATAGTGGGAACCCCTCATAATGGGCACAGTGGGTGTACAGACCCGGGAACTCAGCACAGGGATGGTGGGAACCCCTCATAATGGGCACAGCGGGTGTACAGACCCGGGAACTCAGCACAGGGATGGTGGGAACCCCTCATAATGGGCACAGCGGGTGTACAGACCCGGGAACTCAGCACAGGGATGGTGGGAACCCCTCATAATGGGCACAGCGGGTGTACAGACCCGGGAACTCAGCACAGGGATGGTGGGAACTCCTCATAATGGGCACAGCGGGTGTACAGACCCGGGAACTCAGCACAGGGATGGTGGGAACCCCTCATAATGGGCACAGCGGGTGTACAGACCCGGGAACTCAGCACAGGGATGGTGGGAACCCCTCATAATGGGCACAGCGGGTGTACAGACCCGGGAACTCAGCACAGGGATGGTGGGAACCCCTCATAATGGGCACAGCGGGTGTACAGACCCGGGAACTCAGCACAGGGATGGTGGGAACCCCTCATAATGGGCACAGCGGGTGTACAGACCCGGGAACTCAGCACAGGGATGGTGGGAACTCCTCATAATGGGCACAGCGGGTGTACAGACCCGGGAACTCAGCACAGGGATGGTGAGAACCTCTCATAATGGGCACAGCGGGTGTACAGACCCGGGAACTCAGCACAGGGATGGTGAGAACCCCTCATAATGGGCACAGCGGGTGTACAGACCTGAGAACTCAGCACAGGGATGGTGAGAACCCCTCATAATGGGCACAGCGGGTGTACAGACCCAGGAACTCAGCACAGGGATGGTGAGAACCCCTCATAATGGGCACAGCGGGTGTACAGACCCGGGAACTCAGCACAGGGATGGTGGGAACCCCTCATAATGGGCACAGCGGGTGTACAGACCCGGGAACTCAGCACAGGGATGGTGGGAACTCCTCATAATGGGCACAGCGGGTGTACAGACCTGAGAACTCAGCACAGGGATGGTGAGAACCCCTCATAATGGGCACAGCGGGTGTACAGACCCGGGAACTCAGCACAGGGATGGTGGGAACCCCTCATAATGGGCACAGCGGGTGTACAGACCCGGGAACTCAGCACAGGGATGGTGGGAACCCCTCATAATGGGCACAGCGGGTGTACAGACCTGGGAACTCAGCACAGGGATGGTGAGAACCTCTCATAATGGGCACAGCGGGTGTACAGACCCGGGAACTCAGCACAGGGATGGTGAGAACCCCTCATAATGGGCACAGAGGGTGTACAGACCCGGGAACTCAGCACAGGGATGGTGGGAACCCCTCATAATGGGCACAGCGGGTGTACAGACCTGGGAACTCAGCACAGGGATGGTGAGAACCTCTCATAATGGGCACAGCGGGTGTACAGACCCGGGAACTCAGCACAGGGATGGTGAGAACCCCTCATAATGGGCACAGAGGGTGTACAGACCCGGGAACTCAGCACAGGGATGGTGGGAACCCCTCATAATGGGCACAGCGGGTGTACAGACCTGGGAACTCAACACAGGGATGGTGGGAACCCCTCATAATGGGCACAGCGGGTGTACAGACCTGGGAACTCAGCACAGGGATGGTGGGAACCCCTCATAATGGGCACAGCGGGTGTACAGACCCAGGAACTCAGCACAGGGATGGTGAGAACCCCTCATAATGGGCACAGCGGGTGTACAGACCTGGGAACTCAACACAGGGATGGTGGGAACCCTTCATAATGGGCACAGCGGGTGTACAGACCCGGGAACTCAGCACAGGGATGGTGAGAACCCCTCATAATGGGCACAGCGGGTGTACAGACCGGGGAACTCAGCACAGAGATGGTGAGAACCCCTCATAATGGGCACAGCGGGTGTACAGACCCGGGAACTCAGCACAGGGATGGTGAGAACCCCTCATAATGGGCACAGCGGGTGTACAGACCCGGGAACTCAGCACAGGGATGGTGGGAACCCCTCATAATGGGCACAGCGGGTGTACAGACCCGGGAACTCAGCACAGGGATGGTGGGAACCCCTCATAATGGGCACAGCGGGTGTACAGACCCGGGAACTCAGCACAGGGATGGTGGGAACTCCTCATAATGGGCACAGCGGGTGTACAGACCCGGGAACTCAGCACAGGGATGGTGGGAACCCCTCATAATGGGCACAGCGGGTGTACAGACCTGAGAACTCAGCACAGGGATGGTGAGAACCCCTCATAATGGGCACAGCGGGTGTACAGACCTGAGAACTCAGCACAGGGATGGTGAGAACCCCTCATAATGGGCACAGCGGGTGTACAGACCCAGGAACTCAGCACAGGGATGGTGGGAACTCCTCATAATGGGCACAGCGGGTGTACAGACCTGAGAACTCAGCACAGGGATGGTGAGAACCCCTCATAATGGGCACAGCGGGTGTACAGACCCGGGAACTCAGCACAGGGATGGTGAGAACCCCTCATAATGGGCACAGCGGGTGTACAGACCTGGGAACTCAGCACAGGGATGGTGAGAACCCCTCATAATGGGCACAGCGGGTGTACAGACCCGGGAACTCAGCACAGGGATGGTGAGAACCCCTCATAATGGGCACAGAGGGTGTACAGACCCGGGAACTCAGCACAGGGATGGTGGGAACCCCTCATAATGGGCACAGCGGGTGTACAGACCTGGGAACTCAGCACAGGGATGGTGGGAACCCCTCATAATGGGCACAGCGGGTGTACAGACCCAGGAACTCAGCACAGGGATGGTGAGAACCCCTCATAATGGGCACAGCGGGTGTACAGACCCAGGAACTCAGCACAGGGATGGTGGGAACCCTTCATAATGGGCACAGCGGGTGTACAGACCCGGGAACTCAGCACAGGGATGGTGAGAACCCCCCATAATGGGCACAGCGGGTGTACAGACCTGGGAACTCAGCACAGGGATGGTGGGAACCCCTCATAATGGGCACAGCGGGTGTACAGACCCGGGAACTCAGCACAGGGATGGTGGGAACCCCTCATAATGGGCACAGCGGGTGTACAGACCCGGGAACTCAGCACAGGGATGGTGGGAACCCCTCATAATGGGCACAGCGGGTGTACAGACCCGGGAACTCAGCACAGGGATGGTGAGAACCCCTCATAATGGGCACAGCGGGTGTACAGACCCGGGAACTCAGCACAGGGATGGTGGGAACCCCTCATAATGGGCACAGCGGGTGTACAGACCCGGGAACTCAGCACAGGGATGGGGGAACCCCTCATAATGGGCACAGCGGGTGTACAGACCCGGGAACTCAGCACAGGGATGGTGAGAACCCCTCATAATGGGCACAGCGGGTGTACAGACCCGGGAACTCAGCACAGGGATGGTGGGAACCCCTCATAATGGGCACAGCGGGTGTACAGACCCGGGAACTCAGCACAGGGATGGTGAGAACCCCTCATAATGGGCACAGCGGGTGTACAGACCCGGGAACTCAGCACAGGGATGGTGGGAACCCCTCATAATGGGCACAGCGGGTGTATAGACCCGGGAACTTAGCACAGGGATGGTGAGAACCCCTCATAATGGGCACAGCGGGTGTATAGACCCGGGAACTCAGCACAGGGATGATGGGAACCCCTCATAATGGGCACAGCGGGTGTACAGACCTGGGAACTCAGCACAGGGATGGTGGGAACCCCTCATAATGGGTACAGCGGGTGTACAGACCCGGGAACTCAGCACAGGGATGGTGGGAACCCCTCATAATGGGCACAGCGGGTGTACAGACCCGGGAACTCAGCACAGGGATGGTGGGAACCCCTCATAATGGGCACAGCGGGTGTACAGACCTGGGAACTCAGCACAGGGATGATGGGAACCTCTCATAATGGGCACAGCGGGTGTACAGACCTGGGAACTCAGCACAGGGATGGTGGGAACCCCTCATAATGGGCACAGCGGGTGTACAGACCCGGGAACTCAGCACAGGGATGGTGGGAACCCCTCATAATGGGCACAGCGGGTGTACAGACCTGGGAACTCAGCACAGGGATGGTGGGAACCCCTCATAATGGGCACAGCGGGCGTACAGACCCGGGAACTCAGCACAGGGATGGTGAGAACCCCTCATAATGGGCACAGCGGGTGTACAGACCCGGGAACTCAGCACAGGGATGGTGGGAACCCCTCATAATGGGCACAGAGGGTGTACAGACCCGGGAACTCAGCACAGGGATGGTGGGAACCCCTCATAATGGGCACAGCGGGTGTACAGACCCGGGAACTCAGCACAGGGATGATGGGAACCCCTCATAATGGGCACAACGGGTGTACAGACCCGAGAACTCAGCACAGGGATGGTGAGAACCCCTCATAATGGGCACAGCGGGTGTACAGACCCGGGAACTCAGCACAGGGATGGTGGGAACCCCTCATAATGGGCACAGCGGGTGTACAGACCCGGGAACTCAGCACAGGGATGGTGGGAACCCCTCATAATGGGCACAGCGGGTGTACAGACCCGGGAACTCAGCACAGGGATGGGGGGAACCCCTCATAATGGGCACAGCGGGTGTACAGACCTGGGAACTCAGCACAGGGATGGTGGGAACCCCTCATAATGGGCACAGCGGGCGTACAGACCCGGGAACTCAGCACAGGGATGGTGGGAACCCCTCATAATGGGCACAGCGGGCGTACAGACCCGGGAACTCAGCACAGGGATGGTGGGAACCCCTCATAATGGGCACAGCGGGTGTACAGAGCTGTGAACTCAGCACAGGGATGGGGAACCCCTCATAATGGGCACAGCGGGTGTACAGACCTGTGAACTCAGCACAGGGATGGTGGGAACCCCTCATAATGGGCACAGAGGGTGTACAGACCCGGGAACTCAGCACAGGGATGGTGGGAACCCCTCATAATGGGCACAGAGGGTGTACAGACCCGGGAACTCAGCACAGGGATGGTGGGAACCCCTCATAATGGGCACAGCGGGTGTACAGACCCGGGAACTCAGCACAGGGATGATGGGAACCCCTCATAATGGGCACAGCGGGTGTAAAGACCCGGGAACTCAGCACAGGGATGGTGGGAACCCCTCATAATGGGCACAGCGGGTGTACAGACCCGGGAACTCAGCACAGGGATGGTGGGAACCCCTCATAATGGGCACAGCGGCTGTACAGACCCGGGAACTCAGCACAGGGATGGTGAGAACCCCTCATAATGGGCACAGCGGGGGTACAGACCCGGGAACTCAGCACAGGGATGGTGAGAACCCCTCATAATGGGCACAGCGGGTGTACAGACCCGGGAACTCAGCACAGGGATGGTGAGAACCCCTCATAATGGGCACAGCGGGTCTACAGACCCGGGAACTCAGCACAGGGATGGTGAGAACCCCTCATAATGGGCACAGCGGGTGTTTTTAGGGGCATCAATTTTTGATTCATCATCTCAGAGATTCTTACTCAGACGTTGGACATCGATATGGACACCATTGCTGTCAGTGTTGACGTCTATCCAAGCTCCGCCCTCGTCCTGCGTTCCCTCGCTGTAGCGGCAGACATATTCTCCTTTGTCGCTTTGCGTCACATCATGCAACCTGAGAATAAAGAGTCCAGAATCTCCCTTCTCTGCCACCAGATGACCCTCATCATGTCTGCTCTTATAATCTGCACCAATCACCAGCCGACCGTCCCGCAGTATGGACGCGATTTGCGTTAAGTCGCCTGATGCCGCCTTCCGGAACCAACCGAGAGAAGCCGAGGAGGAGGATGACAGGGAGACCAGACAGCGAAACCCCACCGAATCCCCTTCATAGAGCTGAGATGTGACCGCCGTGAGCGAGACCTGCGGAGCGCGCAACTCTGCAACGCAACAAAGTCACAATTCATATATATAAATATGATAATATAATCTAATGATAGACAAATGTGATCTATATAATACATACAGTGAATATATATTAAATATAAAGGATTAAAATGTTAGAAATATAAATAAATGCATACGTAAAAAATATTTATAAATATATAATAATAGTAATAATAATATTAATAATAATAATAATAATAATAATAATAATAATAATAAATACATAAATAAATATTAAGCATAAATTAATAAAATATTATAAATAAAAATACATAAATAATATTTATAAATATATGAGTAATAATAATAATAATAATAATAATAATAATAAATAAATACAAAAAAATATATAAATTAATAAAATATTATAATAATAAATACATAAATAATATTTATAATTATAATAATAATAATAAAAAATCAATCCTATTTATAAATAGTATAGAAATAATAAAAATAATATTTAATAATAAATAATAATTAATAACAATATAATAATAATATTAATAATAATTATTATTATTATTATAAATAAATAAAATGTAAATATTAAATATAATATATATAATGATATAAAGAGACCTCACATGTCTGAGCCCAGCCCCCATTATCCCTAATATTATTATATTTAGTGTATTATATTTGTTGGGGGCCCACCTGGTCGTTTCACCTCCACAGACATCGGTTTGGAAGTCTGGCTCTTCTTGCTCCGCTCGTCGGTGACCTCACAGACGTATGAGCCGCCATCTTCAATCCGCACCTGACTGATCCGGAGCACCCAGGTAGTCAGGTCCCGCCTGTGCATAACCAGCCGTCCCTCCGCCCCTGCGGAGCCAGACTCTTTTCTGATTGTGACCACTCCAGATGGCTCCCAGACGGCCATTTTGGTTCCACCGAGCAGCCAGACAACGCGGAACTGCCCGCCACCGGGACTCGTGTTAGTGACGGAGCAGATGACCTCTAGGGGGTGTCCTGGGGTGAGAACTGTGGTCGGTGCCTCCACCTGGACTCCAAAATCTCCACCTAAAATGAGATTGCATTGATCAGCCACTGTAGAGACACAAATCGGAGCACACCTAACACCCCGGAAACTCCGTCTGGCTGGGTGCCAAAGCTTATTATAGGTCAGGAGGTGAGACCTAATCCTGGTATAGAACACTCACATACTGTATATAATTACATTGTTAGTCTGGTTGAAAAAAGACACAAGTCCATCCAGTTCTACCAACTGTCTATGACCACACGCCACACCACAGTCCTCGGACCACATGAGTCAACGTCCACTAAGGGACACCACAGTTCATTTAGGTTTGTTGTTTTATTATAGTATAGTTACTAAGGATTTACTACACATACAAATTCTGTTTTACATCATGTAGCCGGGTGCACCATAACACAGGTCACCGGGGAAAGGAGAGAAGCTGGAGCATGAGCTGTTTACCTTCAGACTGTCTCTTTCTGATTGAACCTACATAAATCTGCCTCTGAACTCGAGAAGGGCGGGAAGGTGGTAGGGAGGTGGAGTCACACCATTGTAGAGGTTGGGAAGGGGAGGAGTCATTGGTGTAGAGGGGCTGCCACCTTATTCACCGTGTCCCCCACCCCCCCACAGTGCTAGAGCTCCAATGTCCATTGCTGCTTGACTTCCATCATCACCCAACCCACTTCCTGCGGGCCTAGGCTGTGTGTGTCAGTTTACAAAAAGCAAAGTTATTGCGTGGCACTTCAGGTATGTTGGGGGCCAAAACTGATGCCCTGTATATGAACTAAGTTGGCCACCACTGATTTACAGTAAAGTGTATTTAATCCCAAGAATTAAAGGCTTTGCTTCCTTTATTTTCACCTGGTGATCCTGCCAGCAACACACTTCCTTCCTAGGATGACAACGCCCATTTACTGTAGTGTATCTATGGAGGAGAAGTATTGAGCACCTACCCTCTCCATCTCTGTTATATACAGTGGAACCTTGAATTACGAGCATAATTCGTTCCAGGAGTATGCTCGTAATTAAAAGTACTCGCATATCAAAGCCAGTTTTCCCATTGAAGTCAATGGTAACGAAAATAATTTGTTCCTCATTGACTTCAATGGGATGCAATACCGCATGCGGCCAGAGGTGGGGGGGGGCACCAGAGATCCTCGGAAATGGTGGAAAAGGCCCGAGGACACTTCGGCTGACCTCGGCAAACCTCACAAAGACTCAGTTCCCCTAGCCTTTCCGAGGTTTGCCGAGGTCAGCCGAACTGTCCTCGAGCCTTTCTGAGCATTTCTGAACCCCGACGATCGGCGCTGTTCGGCTCCGGCGCCCCCCCCCCCAAAAAAAGAGGTCATTTGGGGGTATTCCAGGCCTCAAGCAATGAGATCGGCCGTCAGTACATCAGGAGTGATACATTTTCAGATATATATCCCATAGTTGGTGGACTCTACAACTTTCCTAAATAATATACACTGACTTGGGTTATTTTCACCAAAGTAATGGAGCAGAATACATTTTGGCCGAAATTTATGAAGAAAGATTATTTATTTTCAAAATTGTATAACAGAAAAAAAAAGATGGGGGGGGGGGGGGGGGTTACAAGATTTTTGGTATTATTCATTTATTTAGCAAAAAAAAAAAAAAAAAACCCAGTGGTGATTAAATACTACCAAAAGAAAGCTCCATTTGTGTGAAAAAAATGATGAAAATTTCATATGGGTACAATGTTACCTGACCGCGCAATTGTCATTCAAAGTGTGACAGCGCTGAAAGCTGAAAATTGGTCTGGGCAGGAAGGGGTGAAAGTGTCCGGTATTGAAGAGGTTAATGCAAGTGATCTACGATTGCACTGTCTGGACATGTTGGGTTCATGTGAGGTAGACTTGTCCATCTCAATGCTTGAGGTTCTTACCCTGCACTGCTGCCACCTTCACGGTGGTCTTCTCTGAGTCCTTCTCTGCGATCTTTGTCCACACTTCGCTGGGATCCTGGATCCACTCGGATCCTCGGCAGAAGACCCCACCTTGGTCTGACTGGCGGAGTGCCCCAATGGTCAGCCTGTAGCTGGTTTCGCTCAGTTTGTCCATGCGTACGTCTCCAGCTGTGAATCGCTCAGAGAAGGCCCCACCAGGATGGAGGACAAAGTCACGGGACAGGGACAGGATCACTGCTTCCTGGTCAGTGGAAAGAATCCAGGAGACTGACAGATGGGTGTGCTGGGAGGAGGCCATAGAGACTTGGCAGGTCAGTTCCAGGGAAGCCCCCTCTGATGTCTCCACAACCTGGTGAGGCATCAAAACCTGCAGAGTGTTTGGTATGACTGGAGGGAAGAGAGAATTCAATACAATCACCTAAAATATCTGAATCATCAAACAATGGGTACAATTTATAAAACTTACACAGATATAATATACACACTTTTATGAATTTGCTGAATGCCAAGTTTTTAGTGACCGGTCAATGAACAATGTGGTGGAGATGGATCAGGACTACACAGGAGATGAATGGAAGGGGACATTAGATTGCCCAGATCTCACCAAGTGTGAAAGAACTGTGGTGACCTTTATCTTCATGGCCACCAGACAGAAAATTGCCAAATCTTGGCAACATCCTGCCGACATTTTGAGGAAGTCAAACAGCCAATGATAAATGAGAAGCTTTTGGCTATATGTAATGACACTCATGTAAGATATTTGAAAAATCTGGTCCCCTTGGACAGGTTTGACCACAACCTACTACTCTCTGAGTACAATAATCTTCATCATGGCTACGATCCCCATGGAGGGACCCCCCATCCCAACCTTCTGCTCATTTTTCCACCTTCTCCTTCTTTCTCACTTGAATCTCTTCAATCTTTCTTCTTTCTACACTCCATCGAAATCCAAGGGAATCCCATGTCCTTCAGTTAGGGGTATTTTACAGAATTATGTGTAGGGGACCCTGACATATGCTGTAGTGTCCCTAGTCTAAATGTAGTCTTTGCGGCTAGGTTGTAGCCAGCCTTAGCTCTGTTTAATTACGTTATTGTCAGGGTTAGGCTCAGCCCTTCCTTCTCTGAGCTGGCCGCTCAGCTGTCAGCTAATTGCCAGCTTCTATCTCTCCACAGTTACTCAGCTGTTGATGATATCCTGCTCGTCAGCCCTGCCTACTTAAGCTGTCCAGTCGAGAGGATCTCTGCCTTTGCCTTGGTCAACATCACAGAAACTATCTCCTGCGATCCTGTTCAAGACTTGCTTTGCTGACATCCTTTCTGGCTCCAGATCCTGCTTGCTGTTCCACTACATTGATCCCAGACTTCTGGCTTGGCTGACTATATGTTCCGGTTACTGAACTTTGGCTATGTTTTGACTACGTTTGTACTTTTTACTTTTTTTATTAAACAAGTGTGATTTAACTGTACTTCTCTTCTCAGCCTGATTTCATGGTTTCTGATCATTATCTGGGTGCGTTAGGTTTTCTCTAAGCCTCGGGATACTAATTGCTTCTGTCTGCTTCTATTATGTGTCACTGTTCACCAGTGGAAAGAGCAAGAGGATCCAATGTATTAGGTTTACAAATGTTTATTTTACCCTGACCAATCACTGAAGGGTAAATGCCAGTAATGTGGGCCGGGGAAGGGAATAAATATTTGGGGACACCTTCTAGAAAGGCTCCTTTTCGTTCCAGGCATTTCCTGGTTAGGATGCAGTGATAGAAGGTCCCTTGCCTCCCGGGGTCTGATGCCTGGGGAGGGAAGATGCTTGGAGATGCAGTTCATGCTTCTCAGACCTGTTGTCTGGGGGATGGTGGGAGGGGGGTGAGCTGAAGCTGGAGAAGACATTGTCCATCTAGGTCTAATGGTTCACAAATGGCCTGTGAGAGGAGCCAAAGATACTTAAAGGTAGCTGATCAAGTGGCTTACTAAACCTACATTGGCCTGTGAAGGATGTTAAGGATTTTACAAGGTACTACTGAGCAGAGAGAATCTTTACTGATGTTTTGGGGTATCCTGGGTCCCTAACCCTTGTAGACAGGTGCAGTTTGCTTTCTCCAATACAGGTAGCGCTCAAATGTAGTGGCTCTGAAGCTGGAGAGGAAGTGATGATGAACATGGTTCCTTTATGGTTTCCTGGGTCACTAGGGAAAAAAATTGGTTGGATGCGACTCTGGTAGGGACAGTACTAGTGGCTAGGAGAGGTTCCTGAGGAGGAGGGAAAGTGTAGGGTCATTCCTGTTCTGGACATTTTCCCAATTGGGCACTAGATGGCCAGGCCACATTCTGCCCCTCTCAACAGACACTCTCAGTTCCATTTGGAACCCACTCTATTCACGTTGCTGGAAATCATGAGTGCACCCAGTCTTTGTGCACCCAGGTTTGTTGTGAACTGTCGCTATATCACTTCAATACAAGTTTTTGCATTGCACCTGACTGTGTAAATTATTGCTGACGCACCCTGCTGCACCCCACCTACACCCTCTCTGGACAATTGAGCCAATAAAATAGGAAAAAAGGAGCTTGATGGAGTGGAGGTAAGTCTGTTGCCATTGCTAGGACAGTGAGTGCCTGGGTGCTCAACAAGGAGGGGCCAGTAGTTTTCTCAGGGGATATTACTACACAAGACTGCTGTTGCCACCTCCTCTAACTTTTTGCCCCCAAGCTTAAATTGAAGAAACCTGACATTAGATTGGCATGTTGGTGCTGCTGGTTGGTTTCCACCATAATTTGTTTGGTTCAGTTGCAGAGAAGCACTGAGGGTCAGTTTTCTCACCTGTCAGGTTGGTCTTGGCGCTGTAGGTACCAAGATAGGTGGAGGCCGTATTGGGTGTGTAACATTCATACTCCCCCGTGTCCTTCTCCTGCAGTTTGACGATGTGTAGGACGGTGTGGTCCCTGGACACCTTCTCTACGTAGATGTCTCGGCTCCGGACACGTCCGGAGTATATTGCATAAGAAAATCCGGGTCCACTGGTGCTCACCATCTTTATCTCTTTCTCTGGATCTGATGGCAATCGGACGGAGAACTCAAATTCCTGGTTGGAGGCCCCCTCGTTTCCTGACACCTTACACCAGATGGTGATGTGGGAGCCCACGGTGCGGTAGATGGGCCCCTGCTCAATGGTAACCTCATGCTGAGCCCGAGACAACCCTGTGAGGAGACACAACTGCTGAGATTAATCAGATCATTACTGTACACGTGTGTATGATGGTCTTTGTTGGTGTCATGTAACATGTCCCCAATCTCTGACAAACATCTCATATAACATGTCCCCAATCTCTGACAATCTCATGTAACATGTCCCCAATCTCTGACAATCCCATGTAACATGTCCCTAATCTCTGACAATCCCATATAACATGTCCCCAATCTCTGACAATCTCATATAACATGTCCCCAATCTCTGACAATCCCATATAACATGTCCCCAATCTCTGACAGTCTCATATAACATGTCCCCAATCTCTGACAATCTCATGTAACATGTCCCCCAATCTCTGACAATCTTATGTAACATGTCCCCAAACTCTGACAATCTCATGTAACATGTCCCCAAGCTCTGACAATCTCATGTAACATGTCCCCAATCTCTGACAATCTCATGTAACATGTCCCCCAATCTCTGACAATCTTATGTAACATGCCCCCAATCTCTGACAATCACAATCATCTCATGTAACATGTCCTTTATCTCTGACAATCTCATATAACATGTCCCCAATCTCTGACAATCTCATGTAACATGTCCCCAATCTCTAATGCCGCGTACACACGACCGGACTTTACAGCAGACTTGGTCCGGTGGACCAGAGTCCGCCGGACAATCCGATCGTGTGTGGGCTCCCGCGGACTTTTCTTCCCAAAAAGTCCGACGTACCTAGAAATGAAACACGTTTCAAATCTGTCTGATGTAACTGCGCTAGACTCAGTTCCTGACGGAAAGCCCGTTTGTCTGCATGCATCTGTATGCTGGTCCGACGGACCAGATACGACGCGAGGGCAGGGTATTGCATCTCGCGCTCGCTGCAATAGGAAAAACTAATTTTCCTATTGCGGCGAGCGCGGGGCATACCAGGTCCTTAGGTCTGGTATGGATTTTAAGGGGAACCCCCTACGCCGAAAAAACGGCGTGGGGTCCCCCCCAAAATCCATACCAGACCCCGATCCGAGCACGCAGCCCGGCCGGTCAGGAAAGGGGGTGGACCTCCTGAACCGTACCAGGCCGCATGCCCTCAACATGGGGGGTGGGTGCTTTGGGGGAGGGGGGCACCCTCCAATATAGGGTGGGGGGCCGCGACGGGGCTCGCAAGTTGTCAATTTTGCAGATAAAAGCGCCGAGATTGACTTCCTTTTCTAGTCCTGTCGTACCCGAATCACGTTCAAAATGAACGGACTTGTTTGTGTGTGGGCAAGTCCGTTCATTCTGAAAGTCCGCTGCAACTCCGGCGAAAGTCCGTCGGGAAGAACGGCGGACCTAGTCTGTCGGGAAATCCGATCGTGTGTAGGCAAGTCCATCCGTTCAGAAAGTCCGGCGGTAGTCCGACCGGAAGAATGTTGGACCTAGTTTCACAGAAAGTCCGGTCGTGTGTACGCGGCATTATGCTGCGTACACGCGGTCGGACTTTTCGACTGGACTGGTCCGACAGACTTTCCAGCGTACTTTCGAAGGACTTTTGACGGACTTCCGATGGACTTTCTAACGAACAGATTTGACTATACACGATCACACCAAAGTCCGACAGATTCGTACGTGATGACAAATACCGGACTAAAATAAGGAAGTTGATAGCCAGTAGCCAATAGCTGCCCTAGGGTCGGTTTTTGTCCGTCGGACTCGCATACAGACGAGCGGATTTCTGGGTCCGGCGGAGTTATGACGTAAAGATTTGAAGCATGTTCCAAATCTAAAGTCCGTCAGATGTGCGACTGGAAAAGTCCGCTGAAGGTCCGGTGAAGCCCACACATGATTGGTTTGTCCGCCAGCTTTGGTCCGTCGGCGTCCGTCAGACCAGTCCGGGCGAAAAGTCCGACCGTGTGTACGCGGCATAAGTCTTTAAAAGTCTCCTTCAAGCTCATGTAACATACCCCCAGTCTTTGAAAGGCTCATGTAACAAGTCCATAGTCTCTGACAATCTCATGTAACATGTCCTCATTCTCTGACAATCTCATGTATCATGTCTTCATTCTCTGACAATCTCATGTATCATGTCTTCATTCTCTGACAATCTCATGTATCATGTCTTCATTCTCTGACAATCTCATGTATCATGTCTTCATTCTCTGACAATCTCATGTATCATGTCCTCATTCTCTGACAATCTCATGTAACATGTCCTCATTCTCTGACAATCTCATGTATCATGCCCTCATTCTCTGACAGTCTCATGTATCATGTCCTCATTCTCTGACAATCTCATGTATCATGTCCTCATTCTCTGACAGTCTCATGTATCATGTCCTCATTCTCTGACAATCTCATGTATCATGTCCTCATTCTCTGACAATCTCATGTATCATGTCCTCATTCTCTGACAATCTCATGTATCATGTCCTCATTCTCTGACAATCTCATGTAACATGTCCTCATTCTCTGACAATCTCATGTATCATGTCCTCATTCTCTGACAATCTCATGTATCATGTCCTCATTCTCTGACAATCTCATGTATCATGTCCTCATTCTCTGACAATCTCATGTAACATGTCCTCATTCTCTGACAGTCTCATGTATCATGTCCTCATTCTCTGACAATCTCATGTATCATGTCCTCATTCTCTGACAATCTCATGTATCATGTCCTCATTCTCTGACAATCTCATGTAACAAGTCCATAGTCTCTGACAATCTCATGTATCATGTCCTCATTCTCGGACAATCTCATGTATCATGTCCTCATTCTCTGACAGTCTTGTATAACGTGTCCTCAGTTTTTGACTTTCCCAAGTAGCACGTCTTCAGTCTCTGACAGTCTCCTGTAACATTGTGAATATTATGTGTGGCCCTTGGTGACGTCAGCCCAAAAGGAAATGTTGAGGTACGATTGAACAATAGGGTGGGACCACATCCCACATCGTAATGGAAACTGGGAAAAGATTCCCCCTTCACGGGACTTTAATGGTCCAACTAATTAATAGAGTAATTACAGCATGAAGAAACAAAAGGCAAAAAAAGGGGAAATAATATATAAAAAAATGTATAAATTTTATTTAAAAGCGAGTTAAAATATAAAGTAGCAACAGTAGTGTCTGGTGAAGAAGTTGGTGAACATAGAACATAACAATGGAAGTATTGTACTAGTAGGTCCAGGACTACCGTGATGTGACCACCAAAGCGGATCCAGGTTCCTGCCATCCCCCTATGGAGAGAACTTCATTGGCCTGCTTTGGATGGTGAACCCGGCACGGTGTACACATATCCCTGATTCCTCCTCTCCGGGGGGTGCTCCATTGCCTGGTCTGGCCGATTCTCACTGGGACTTTGCCGGCATTGTGAGCAATCTTTTGGCTTTTCTTGGATCCTTGGATTGACATTGCTGACTGTTTTTAATCTATTCTGTGGCCGCTGTATCTTGTCTTCTATAAACTCCTGTCACCATAAATAATGTGTTCTATCAATGTACACCCCCCCACCCCCCGAAGAAAGTAGGGATTCTTAAACGCGTCAGTGGTGGTCCTTGGACATCCGCTTTGGTGGTCACATCGCGGTAGTCCTGGACCTACTAGTACAATACTTCCATTGTTATGTTGTATGTTCACCAACTTGTTCACCAGACACTATTGTTACTATTTTATATTTTAACCCGCTGTTAAATAAAATTTATACATTTTTTATATATTGTTGTCCCTTTTTTTTGCCTTTTGTTTCTCTATGCTGTTATTACTCTATTAATTAGTTGGGCCATTAAAGTCCCGTGAAGGGGGAATCTTTTCAGAGTTTCCTTGGTATGTCAGGGGCTGCACCTGTTGCCCCCCCATATCTGGTAAGTGGACACCCCTCTGATGAAGTCTCAGGGGCTTCTGTGGGGCACCTCTGAAGGCTGGCACTACAATGCCTTTAAATAATGGCACAAATCTCAGGGGTGACACAACAGCTGATTGTAGAGAAGATTATAGGAATGAGGTCCCCCTCTGAGCAAAGACTGGAAGTCGTACTGCAAAGTGCATGTGACACGTGGCATCTTCCGGCTCTCACTCCAGGCCTGGACATCACCAGAGGGTAGCAGGCACTTACCTATGATGGCGAGCCACAGGAGGCCCCCGTGAAGAGACAGCATGGTGCGCTCGGCGTTGTCTGGTACAGGGCACAGAACTTGTCACATCATATATCTCCCCCGCAATGTACAGGAAACCACAGACTGTCGCCTTACTCACAGCTCAGAGATGATAAAGCAGAACTAGAGCAGCTCAATGCCAGGCCAGTCATGTCAGGATATCTTAGCACATTGGGGTTTCTATACCTGAGAACCTGGAGCACCTAACCTGGGTCGCCCGCCCAGTACATCGAGTCGAGTGATACAGCTGCATTAAGAAGTGTCTGACCTCTGCACTCTGTAAGCTGTGCTGTACTAAGAAGTGTCTGACCGCTGCACTCTGTAAGCTGTGCTGTACTAAGAAGTGTCTGACCTCTGCACTCTGTAAGTTGTGCTGTACTAAGGAGTGTCTGACCTCTGCACTCTGTAAGTTGTGCTGTACTAAGGAGTGTCTGACCTCTGCACTCTGTAAGTTGTGCTGTACTAAGGAGTGTCTGACCTCTGCGCTCTGTAAGTTGTGCTGTACTAAGAAGTGTCTGACCACTGCACTCTGTAAGTTGTGCTGTACTAAGAAGTGTCTGACCACTGCACTCTGTAAGTTGTGCTGTACTAAGGAGTGTCTGACCACTGCACTCTGTAAGTTGTGCTGTACTAAGGAGTGTCTGACCTCTGCACTCTGTAAGCTGTGCTGTACTAAGGAGTGTCTGACCTCTGCGCTCTGTAAGTTGTGCTGTACTAAGAAGTGTCTGACCACTGCACTCTGTAAGTTGTGCTGTACTAAGGAGTGTCTGACCTCTGCACTCTGTAAGTTGTGCTGTACTAAGGAGTGTCTGACCTCTGCGCTCTGTAAGTTGTGCTGTACTAAGAAGTGTCTGACCACTGCATTCTGTAAGTTGTGCTGTACTAAGGAGTGTCTGACCTCTGCACTCTGTAAGTTGTGCTGTACTAAGAAGTGTTTGACCTCTGCACTCTGTAAGTTGTGCTGTACTAAGAAGTGTCTGACCGCTGTGCTCTGTAAGTTGTGCTGTACTAAGGAGTGTCTGACCGCTGCACTCTGTAAGTTTGTGCTGTACTAAGGAGTGTCTGACCTCTGCACTCTGTAAGGTTGTGCTGTACTAAGAAGTGTCTGACCGCTGTGCTCTGTAAGTTGTGCTGTACTAAGGAGTGTCTGACCTCTGCACTCTGTAAGTTGTGCTGTACTAAGGAGTGTCTGACCGCTGTGCTCTGTAAGTTGTGCTGTACTAAGGAGTGTCTGACCTCTGCACTCTGTAAGTTGTGCTGTACTAAGAAGTGTCTGACCTCTGCACTCTGTAAGTTGTGCTGTACTAAGGAGTGTCTGACCTCTGCACTCTGTAAGTTGTGCTGTACTAAGGAGTGTCTGACCTCTGCACTCTGTAAGTTGTGCTGTACTAAGGAGTGTCTGACCTCTGCACTCTGTAAGTTGTGCTGTACTAAGGAGTGTCTGACCTCTGCACTCTGTAAGTTGTGCTGTACTAAGGAGTGTCTGACCTCTGCACTCTGTAAGTTGTGCTGTACTAAGAAGTGTCTGACCGCTGTGCTCTGTAAGTTGTGCTGTACTAAGAAGTGTCTGACCTCTGCACTCTGTAAGTTGTACTGTACTAAGAAGTGTCTGACCGCTGTGCTCTGTAAGTTGTGCTGTACTAAGAAGTGTCTGACCTCTGCACTCTGTAAGTTGTACTGTACTAAGAAGTGTCTGACCACTGTGCTCTGTAAGTTGTGCTGTACTAAGGAGTGTCTGACCTCTGCATTCTGTAAGTTGTGCTGTACTAAGGAGTGTCTGACCTCTGCACTCTGTAAGTTGTGCTGTACTAAGGAGTGTCTGACCTCTGCACTCTGTAAGTTGTGCTGTACTAAGAAGTGTCTGACCTCTGCACTCTGTAAGTTGTGCTGTACTAAGGAAGTGTCTGACCGCTGTGCTCTGTAAGTTGTGCTGTACTAAGGAGTGTCTGACCTCTGCATTCTGTAAGTTGTGCTGTACTAAGAAGTGTCTGACCTCTGCACTCTGTAAGTTGTGCTGTACTAAGAAGTGTCTGACCACTGTGCTCTGTAAGTTGTGCTGTACTAAGAAGTGTCTGACTGCTGGGGGGTGGGGGGCGGACCATGGCCAGTGGCAGTTGAAAGATGTCCTGGCATAAGTGGGAGTAAACTATGTGCTATCTTTGGTATTAGGGGAATTAGTACCGCACCATTGGAGTCGGTGGGAGAATAGTGCCCCATTGTTGGATTCAGTGGGAGGAATGGTGCCCCATTGTTGGATTCAGTGGGAGAATGGTACCCCATTGTTGGATTCAGTGGGAGAATGGTGCCCCGCCTTGCAGTCGGTGGAAGGAATGGTGCCCATTGTTGGAGTCGGTGGGAGAATATTGCCCCAATGTTGGATTCAGTGGGAGAATGGTGCCCCATTGTTGGATTCAGTGGGAGAATGGTGCCCCATTGTTGGATTCAGTGGGAGAATGGTGCCCTGTCTTGCAGTCTGACCGCTGGACTCTGTAATGAGATTCCCCTGGTTGCTATTGGCAACTACTCTTGTGCCACAGTCACCATCCAGCGGCCGCTCTGTGCATGCACAGGTTATTTTCCTCTACAGCAGTATAGCCGTAGCTAACCACTCCGGGTGCTATGGGGCTATAAGGTGGGTAGGTGGCCTCGTTAGGAAGGTTGCCTGAAGTCTCCATTCCAGAAGATCTGACATCAGATGCACAGGATCATGCTTTGGAATCATGCTTTTGGGCAGCACAGTGGTGTAGTGGTAGCACTCTCGCCTACCAGTAAGAAGGGTCGCTGGTTCGAATCCCAACCATGACACTACCTGCCTGGAGTTTGCATGTTCTCCCTGTGCCTGTGTTGGGTTTCCTCCGGGTACTCCGGTTTCCTCCCACACTCCAAAGACATGCTGGTAGGTTAATTGGATCCTCTCTAAATTGTCCCTAGTATGTATGAATGTGAGTTAGGGGACCTTAGATTGTAAGCTCCTTGAGGGTAGGGACTGATGTGAATGTACAATGTATATGTAAAGTGCTGTGTAAATTGATGGCGCTATACAAGTACCTGAAATAAAATAAATGAATAAATGCTTTTGCTAGTCACAAATTTTCTTTGTAAACCCCCCCCTCTAACAGGGCCAGGATAAGGGGTGGGCAGGAGGGAAAGCTGCCCTGAGCACACTGAATCAAGAGAGCAAAGAATGGACACAGGGCAGTAAACCCATCTATGACATGCATTACCGGTGGAGAAAGGGGGCGCAGTTTTGCATCCTTGCCCAGGGCATTAGATAAACCCACCCCGGTGCTGCCCCCCCCCCCCCCCCCCCCCATACCGTGAGTACACAGATTGCCTTCAGAGCTTCTGGACATCCCGGCCAGCACTGTGATATTAACCCTTCATGTCCAACACAGTATTCCTGAGGCTGAAAATCTCCGAAAAGCGGATCTTCACCCTTCCGAGCCACTTTTGCCATTCCATCTCTACCCCCCCTCCCCCCCACAATCACAAACGGCTTCTTCAATGTTTTTGTTACTTTTTTCTAGGAATTCTCCCCCCACTTCCCAGGTTCTCCTCCGGACCCCAAAGACATTTCACTTCCCTTTAGAGATGTGCATTAAAAATGGGTTTAGTCTCAGATTCCTTTGTTAGGTCATTTTGTGTCCTCATATTCGTTACAATGATTTGTTTTAGGCATTTGTTTCATATATTATTTATTTTCAAATCGATTCAAAATTCAAATTTCGAAATTTGAATTGTAGGAGATGGCTACATCTGTTCTATTTTATTCTATTTTAATCCATTCTATTCTTTTCTATTCTATTCTTTTCTATTCTATTCTTTTCTATCCTTTTATATTCTATTCCAGGGGTCTCAGAACTTTCTAAACAAAGGGCCAGTTTTATTGTCCTTCAAGCTCTGGGGGGCGCAGACTATGGCCAGTGGCAGTTGAAAAATGTCCTGGCAGCAGTGGGAGTAAAGTATGTACTATATTTGGTATTAGAGGAATTGGTGCCACACCATTGGAGTCGGTGGGAGAATAGTGCCCCATTGTTGGATTCAGTAGGAGATTGGTCCCCCATTGTTGGACTCAGTGGGAGAATGGTGCCCCATTGTTGGATTCAGTGGGTGAATGGTGCCCCATTGTTGGATTCAGTGGGAGAATGGTACCCCATTGTTGGACTCAGTGGGAGAATGGTACCCCATTGTTGGACTCAGTGGGAGAATGGTGCCCCATTGTTGGATCCAGTGGGAGAATGGTGCCCCATTGTTGGACTCAGTGGGAGAATGGTGCCCCATTGTTGGACTCAGTGGGAGAATGGTGCCCCATTGTTGGAATCAGTGGGAGAATGGTGCCCCATTGTTGGAATCAGTGGGAGAATGGTACCCCATCTTGCAGTCGGTGGGAGTAATGGTGCCCCATTGTTGGAGTCGGTGGGAGGAATAGCGCCCCAAGGGCCAGATAAAGGCAAGCAAAGGGCCACATTCAGCCCCCGGGCCACAGTTTGGAGACCACTGCTCTATTCTATTATATCCGATTCTTTTCAACCCTTTTCTATAAAGCAGCCTAAGTAGGAATCATCATCTTATTTCACTTTACATCTTACTATATTTTTTGCAATATGTTTCCATTTAGAATTTTTCGTTTTTTCATCAAAATCCATTTTTTCTAATTCGGATAATTCTTTTCAATAACATTTATTTCTGTTCATTGAAATTCATTACTATTGTGATTAATCCAAATTTTATCCGAATTTCAATTTGTATCGAGATGAATCACACACGTCTACTCCCCTTATCCTCGTGGTATATTCCCACTTCACGCCGTACTGAGCATGTGCTGTGACACGTCATTGGGTGGGCCGGCTTTCCCTGATGTCACAGAGCATGGTGCATGCGCATCATCAGAGGGCGGAGTCCAGAAAGGACAGCTGGCCTCCTGATGACATCACAGATGATGGGGGATCCCAACAGAAGATTGTTGGGCGTGTCCGTAAGTTTTGTACGTTTTGTGGACCACTCAGCAAAAAGGTAATGAGAGAAATTACGGGGGAGTGACGTTCAGGTCTGGGACAAGGGGTGGGCAGGAGGGGCGGCTGCCCTGGGCACTGTGATATCAAGTGAAGTGGAAGGGCACCACAGGGAGATTGAGGGGAAGGGAGAATTTGTGTTGAGCATCAGAGAGTAAGTATCGTTCTAGGGGGGGAATTTGGGGGGTGCCAAGAGTGGTGATTTAGGAGATTTGTGTTGGGAGGAGGAATGGTGGGGAAGAAGATTTGTGCTAGAAGGGGGGATTTGGGAGGAATGTTTGCTGGGGGTGGGACTTGAAGGGGGGGAGAAGATTTGTACTAAGGGGGGGGGGAGTTTAGGGGTAGAAGATTTGTGCTAGGAGTGGAGAATTTTTTTTGGGGGGGTTGGCAAAGATTTGTGCTGAGAGGGGGGGATATCAGCAGGGGGCAGATTTGTACTGGGAAGAGGGGGGATTTATGCTTAGGGGGTAGACATGCAGATGTTCTCAGTGTTTTTGTGTGGAGATTTTTGCTGACACATAATGCTCATACATCTGGGGAGGGGGGACAGTTTGGCATGTTTGCCCTGGGTTGTAGGTGACCTTGTCTCGGCACTGGTGATATTCCTCTCTAAAGAAGATCTTCACCCCCCCCCCCCCGGATGTACGGGACCCCATAGCTCCACCCTCTCTTTGCAATTTAAAACAGATTTTTTTTTCCTTTTAACCTTTTCATTTTTTGTCCAAACCCAGTCACCATTCTGGCCTAGGTGAGAACTATGTCTCCACCGTTCTGAAGCCACCTGAGATCTGTCCATTACATGTCCCAGGATCCTTCACTTTCCATTCACAGCGGCTGGAGGATGGCAGGCCTGGCACACGTCATCAGGAGGCTCAGGCTGGCTGAACAAGGATGAGGCACCCAGCACCAGATGATGTCATGAAAAAATGGCGGTGTGGGACAAGGGACATGGCAGCGGCATGGTGGACCATAGTAGGACAATGCTGGATCCACTGGGCGGGTGATATGGTGAATGGGGGACAATTCCGCATGAAAGGTAAAAGAAAATGTTCAACACTTGCTCGCTGGGTAATAAAAGGGTGGGAGGACTCAGAAGGTACACCAAATTCCTAAGGATGGCCATAGATGATTCCATGGGTTGCAGGAAAGAAAATTGGTCAATTTCCCAATCAACACAGACAGCATTGATGGGTGGGAGAATCCTTCTCATTCCCAATCCTTCTCTGAAGATATTGTGTTCTCCCAGCAGGGGGCTCACGACAGAGGCGGCTCTCTAATTAGGCAAATTAGGCGGTCGCCTAAGGCCTCGCACTCACAGGGGCCTCGCGGCCGCCTTATTTGCCTGTTCTCAATCACTGAAGTTGACGCCGGTGGCTCCGCCTACCCCCACTGGGACTCTGTGGCTTAGGAGCTGACGGACAAATCAGATACTGCCCGCAGCCTGAGAAATAGCGGCCTCATCACGGAGCGTCCCAGTCCGTGGGGCCTCATGTGTAAGTTTTGCCTAAGGCCTCACAAAGCCTAGAGCCGCCTCTGGCTCACGATCATTGCTAGCAGCTATAACCGCTGGCAATAATTGCATATGTAGCACCCTGATGTTTAGGCAGGGTTGCTCTTAAATTTACCTGCCAGGTACAGTTGTCTTGGCCAATTGATAGCTACATAGTTACATAGGAGGTGAGGTTAAAAAAAGACACAAGTCCATCAAGTCCAACCTATGTGTGTGATTATGTGTCAGTATTACATTGTATATCCCTGTATGTTGTGGTCATTCAGGTGATTATCTAATAGTTTCTTGAAGCTATCAATGCTCCCCGCTGAGACCACCACCTGTGGAAGGGAATTCCACATCCTTGTCGCTTTTACAGTAAAGAACCCTCTACGTAGTTTAAGGTTAAACCTGTTTTCTGAGTGGCCACTAATCTTGTTAAACTCCCTTCCGCAAAAAAGTTTTCTCCCTATTGTGGGGTCACCAGTCCGGTATTTATATATTGTGGGGTCACCTGTCCGGTATTTATATATTGTGGGGTCACCAGTCCGGTATTTATATATTGTGGGGTCACCTGTCCGGTATTTATATATTGTGGGGTCACCAGTCCGGTATTTGTATATTGTGGGGTCACCAGTCCGGTATTTATATATTGTGGGGTCACCAGTCCGGTATTTGTATATTGTGGGGTCACCAGTCCGGTATTTATATATTGTGGGGTCACTAGTCCAGTATTTATATAATGAAATCATATCCCCTCTCAAGCGTCTCTTCTCCAGAGAGAATAAGTTCAGAGCTCACAACCTTTCCTCATAACTAAGATCCTCCAGACCCTTTTTATTAGCTTTGTTGCCCTTCTTTGTACTCGCTCCATTTCCAGTACATTCTTTCTTAAGATTTGGTGCCCAGAACTGGACAGCATACTCCAGGGGCGGCCGGACCAGAGTCTTGTAGAGCGGGAGAATTATCATTTTATCTCTGGAGTTGATCCCCTTTTAAAACACCGTTGAGACCATACCATCTCCAGTGGGAGGCGGAATTGAGGAAAGGACTTGACCCAGAGGATTGGCAGGTCATGACTATTGCACTGTCTAAGTGCTCCAAGAATGTTCTCTTCTTGGAAAATGCTTATAAAGTGTGGGTGTGGGTGTCCGTGGGTGTTCTCAGGAGGGCAGGATGGCACACATTTGGCGGAGGTGCCCCAGGGTATGCAGACTTTGGGTCAGAGTCTATGCACTTCTTCGAAACCTCTTCAACACTAATATAACAAAGGACCCTTTTGAGGCCATTCTGGGGAAACCGATCACAGAATTACTGCGACCAGAACGCCAATTGGCATCTCATATTTTTACTCCAACTAAGTTAACCATAGCAAAAGCTTGGAAAACTCCGACTCCCAGTTTCGAAGCGGTTAAAAATTGTGTAAATGATATCATGGTTAATGAGAAACTGACAGCTGTGTTATCAGACAAATTCCTCCGGACATGGCAACCATGGGTGGTACATACCCACCCTTCCCGCTTCGATCCAGCACTATTCTCTCTTTAGTATATCTCCACCCCCCCCCACACACACCGTGGACTCCCCTCTCCTCTTACCCATCTCTCTCTGTTTCTTCCCCTTCTTCTCTATTCTACACACAGATCTCTCTTCTTCTGATCTCCCCCCCCCCCTCTCACATCTCCTATCTCTTTTCTATGCCCTCAGGTTTAGCCCTGCTGGGCCTGGACACATGATGACAAAATGTTTATAAATACATATTGCCTTTTTTTTTTTTAGGTACGTTTATCAGTTCTTTTTTGTTTTTCTTATATATATATATATTTTTTTTTCTTTTTTTTTTTCTTACTGTAAGGTTACATTTCACATTTTCCCTTGACACACATGCTACATAAATCTCTGCAAATGAAACCTAGCGGGTTATCACACCGCCAGAATTTGCTGACCTCAAACGATCGCCCCTGAACACTCAGGAGCTTCTGCAAATCCTTGTGTCTCAGATGAATATTATTGTTACTTAAAGTTTATGTAAACATGTATACCTGATGTGTCCTCCAACGTTTTCCTTTTTCTGTACTATTGATGATCTTTCTGTTCAAAAAAAACCCTTTATACAAGAAATTCAGTGTCTTTGTGTTCCCTTCATGTTTCCTATTTGTGTGATTTATACTGAAACTAATTGACCTGTGATCGCTGTTACCTAAATTGCCCCGTATTTCCACATCCGTGATCAGGTCTGTATTGTTGGCAATCAGTAGATCCAGTAATGTTTTATTTCTAGTTGGTGCGTCTACCATCTGACCCATAAAATTGTCCTGCAAGACACTAAGGAACTGGCGAGCCTTAAATGAATGCGCGGTTCCCTCCGCCCAGTCTATGTCTGGATAATTAAAATCCCCCATTATGATAACACTTCCCATCCTTGCTGCTAATCCAATTTGTGATAGGAGATCCGTCTCCACTTCTTCCCTCAGGTTAGGGGACCTATAGCATACTCCCAGTATTATTTTCCCCTTAGCTTCATCCCTTTGGAGCTCTACCCATAAAGATTCCACCTCCTCCCTAGCCCCCTCAGTGATGTCATCTCTCACATTCGCTTGTACATTATTCTTGATATATAGGCATACCCCCCCCCCCTTTTATACCCTCTCTATCCTTGCGATAAGAGGGTAGGAGATCAATTGATTCCACCCTAATTCTGGAGTTGCTGCACTTCTCTCTTCTGTTACTGGATGGCCGGGTATCTGGTGACATTAGATTAGATAAGGGCAATGCAAGGAGAGATTAGGAATAGATGGGGTGTCTCAGCCAATAGGCAGGGATCTTCTTGGGTCCCTTGGCCTGCTGGGAGAGCCTATTTAGTTGGGTGAGGTCAGGTGATCGGGGTTCTGTGCCCCCTGTATGGCTGTCTGGGTGGAAATGTGTCATGTCGCCCCGGGCTGCTAGGCCAGAGCCTGAGGCCTATCTCGGAGACATCTGCCTGCTAGGCTGTCTGAGGGCCTATCCAGAAGCAAGAAAGCAGTGCAGGGTTGGGACTGTGGCTTGCAGTCCATCCAGAAGTGATGGTTCTGCCGGCCGGAGAACCTGTCATGGTAGAGGGGAAGCTGTCGTCACTAAGGGACCATCCACTTTGTTACCAAGGACCACAGTGAGTAGCTGAAGCAAGTACCGGTGCAGTATTCTCACCAACCGGGGAAAGTGAAGAATCGGGAAACTTCGGCAGGAGTCAAGCCAGGGACCCAGCCAGCAGAGGTGACACTTGCAGAGCAGCCTTGTGTGTCAAGCCAAGGACCGAGCAGGCCAGTGGGGTGACGCTTGAGGAGTATCTGTGAGTGCCATGCTAGGGACCCAGCAGGGACGCGGGGGGGACGCTTGAGGAGTATCTGTGAGTGCCATGCTAAGGACCCAGCAGGGACACGGGGGTGACGCTTGAGGAGTATCTGTGAGTGCCATGCTAGGGACCCAGCAGGGACACGGGGGTGACGCTTGAGGAAGATCCTGAGTGAGAAGATTGAAAGAGCTCAGGAGATCCGGTGGCGGTGGATCAGAAAGTCTAGTGAGAGAGACTGGGAGCTCAGTGCAGCGAAGATCTACAAGATGTGATTGTAGAGGAAGTACAGAAGTTCGATACAACTTGTGTTAGAAACTGTTACAAGACTGTTGCCGTAGGACACAGCAATCCTACACATGCAGACGTGGTGTCTTGCTGAGGGCATGGCTGTCTACCTATAGAAGTCTCGGAGTCTGCTAATTACCACTGTAACCATTAAAGGGTGTCCTGGCCCTAAACCCTCTCTCCCACAGTTCTGTTCAGGAGAAAAATAAATCTCTTTGCATTCAAGAAGTGTCTGGCGCCCATGAATCTACCTTTCCCTACACCCACCATGCCTTGTAACCCACTCTACATAGAAGGATGTCAGCTGCCCCTAACTCTGGAGGTTCTCATTAGACCAAAGGGGACCCGGGACCTTGCTACACATGCTAGAAATCTGAATTGCTGGTTGCATCCAAGCTGATCAGTGGATTGACTTGGGTACAACCAACCTGCCCATACATGGATCGAATCTTGGCTGGTAAAACAGGGAGATTCAAACCATCTATGGCCAGCTTAAGGTTTTCTACTGTGACAAAGATCAGTTGATGGTGAAAATTCTGGGGAACTACTGAGTGTCTAGACCAGGGTTTCTCAACCAGGGTTCCTCTAGGTTCCTCTAGAGGTTTCTGGGGGTTCCTTGAGCAATTAGCGATTTCTGCCCCACTGACACCATCTTTAGTTATCTGTAGAGAATTCTTCCCACTGACCATCACACTAACCCGCTGATCGGCGAGGAGAGACAGAGGGTGGAGCTCTGCCTATCAGTGGTGGCTTTTGGGGGGCGCAAACAAACCCCCTGCTCGCTCGCCAGCCCCGCACTTACCCCATCCAGGTCGTGGTTGGCTTCAGCGGCTTCTCTTCTCAGGCCAATCCGGTCACTTCTCCTCAAGGCCAATCCGGCCTTAGGACCCTCTTCCTGTCCTGATTGGCCAGGGGGAGAATCAGGAAGACAATAGCAAATGTTGATTCGCTAATGTCACAAGCGGGTTGGTTAGGGGTGCCCCGAGCCCAACCTTTCTGAAGCCAATTAGAGCCTCAGGTTCTAATCATGTAAAAAAACTTCCTAGAAATTTATGCGTCTGGCGCCCTGAATGGAGATTAGGGGCTGGCGCATAGAGATTAGGGGGGCGTTGCCCTTGCGGCCCTTATGGACCGGCCACCGCTGCTGCCTATGTAAACAATGCAGAGCTCTGTCCTGTCAGCGGGGAAGGGATGGATTTTGTTTCCCTGCAAAGCACTTCCCTCACAGCACACATAAACACTGGCTAGGCACACAGTATACACAAACACTGGCTAGGCACACATTTAACCCTTTCATCGCCCCTGATGTTTAACCCCTTTCCAGCCAGTGTCATTAGTACAGTGACAGTGCACATTATTATCACTGATCTCTGCATTAGTTTCACTGGTTCCCACAAAGATAACTCCAAAAGAATATATGTCACCATAAGCAAACTAATTGTTGCCACCATCCCATTCAGTAATATGTAAAAAAAAAAAAGGAGGTCCCCCCAAGGAGACTTCGGGATTTTAGGGGCAACTTGATAATGGTACACAACCAAATAGTAATTTGAAACAAAATGTCATTTATTAAATATTGTAAAAAGCCAAAATCTGCATCAACTATTCTGCAATTGACTATTTAAAACAATATGTACAAAAATTACAATCAATACAGTAAATATTGCCTACTGGATAGAATTTACGTCCGACGCGTTTCAGGAACTTATCCTTTCATCAGGGGCGGTTCCTTATGGAAGACAATGTACATCTACAATAAAATATAAATCAACACTGAGAAACATCAATACAGGGTATGTGAAGTGAGCATTGTTAAGGACAGGGGAGTGCGGCATGGACTTCATAATCCCAAAACATGCAGAAACCCTATAAAAAAAAATTAAAAAAATTATGGGATTATGATGTCAGTGCCGCACTCCCTTGTCCTTAACGATGCTCACTTCACATACCTTGTATTGATGTTTCTCAATGTTGATTTATGTTTTATTGTAGATGTACATTGTCTTCCATAAGGAACCGCCCCTGATGAAAGGATAAGTTCCTGAAACGCGTCGGGCGTAATTTCCATCCAGTAGACATATTTACTTGTATTCATTGTCATTTTTGTACAATCTGATGTTGTTTTAAACAGTCAATTGCAGAATAGTTGATGCAGATTTTGGCTTTTTACAATATTTAATAAATGACATTTTGTTACAAATTACTATTTGGTTGTGTGCCATTATTAAGTTGCCCTTAAAATCCCGAATTCTCCTTGGAGAACCTCCTTTTTTACTGGTCTGCACAAAGTGTCAGTCAGTGACGTGTCAGATTGTCCGCCGCAATATCGCATTCCCGCTATGGGTCGCTGATTACTGCCATTACTAGTATAAATAAATAAAAATTCCAATATATATCTGATAGTTTGTAGACGCTATAACATTTGGGCAAACCAATCCATATACACTTATTGGGATTTATTTTTTTCCAAAAACATGTAGCAGAATACATATTGGCCTAAATTGATACCATTTTTTTTATTTGATGTGTTTTATAGCAGAAAGTAAAAATTTTTTTTTTTTTTTCACAATTTCTTATTCTATTTTTTATGTATAGCGCAAAAAAATAAAAGGACGCAGAGGTGATCAGATACACCATAAGAAAGCTCTATTTGTGGGAAAATGATATATATGTTGTTTGTGTACAGTGTCGCACGACCGCGCAATTGTCAGTTAAAAGTAACGCAGTGCCGTGTCGCAAGAAATGGCCTGGTCAGGAAGGGGGGTAAGTCTTCCAGAGGGCAAGTGGTTAAAACACACAGTACTTTTTTTTTTATTCTTGAATATCTCCAGCCTAAAAAATCCAGATTGTGTAACTTTGTATCTCTCCCGGATCACCATTTCTTGTTACATTGTTTTATTATTGGCCTGGTTGGGATCGCTGCTTTATACAAGTTCTCACTTTGTTATTTTTTGGAGGATATTTGTATTGGTGATGTCCGGGTATATTGACGACGTCTTTCCTCCACGTCTCTCCATAGTATTCTGCAATACTCTTGTAGGACCCCCGATTGTTCCCCCACTGGATTCTGTAAGCCAGAAGATCATTCAAATATTTAACTTTAACCGCTTCAGCTCAGGAAGACTTACCCCCCTTCCTGACCAGGCCATTTTTTTGCGATACGGCACTGCGTTACTTTAACCATGCGACACTGTACCTAAATAAAATCAATGTCCTTTTAATATCCCAACAAATAGAGCTTTCTTTTGGCGTTATTTGATCACTGGACTAATGACACTGGCTGTGAAGGGGTTAACATCAGTGGTGATCGAAGGGTTAAATGTGTTCCTAGGGAGTGATTACTGTGTGGGGGAGGTGCTTGTACTGTGGGAAGGCAGAGATCCGTGTTCCTTATTTAGCAGAAATGCAGGAACTCCGTCTTCCCTTGTCACAGAACGGTGATCTGCCTTGTTTACATAAACATACCGCCGTTCTTCCTCTGTCGGGAACGATCGGTGGGTCCCGGTGGACATTGGGTCTGGCAGACCCGCTGATTAGCTCCCCCTGTGTCAAATCACAGCGGGAGCTGGTCGCCGGTGGCGCGTGTGCGCGCCACAAACTCGGAAGAGGCGATCACATAGAGGTACGTGATTTTACCTGTAGGAGCCCCCCTCCCCCTGCAGTATGTGCATGGGGTGGGCGGTATACGTGCATGGGGCGGGCGGTATACGTGCACGATGCGGGCGGTATAAGTGCACGGGGCGGGCGGTATACGTGCACGGGGCGGGCGGTATACGTGCACGGGGCGGGCCGTATACGCGCACGGGGCGGGCCGTATACGCGCACGGGGCGGGCCGTATACGCGCACGGGGCGGGCGGTATACGCGCACGGGGCGGGCGGCATACGTGCACGGGGCGGGCGGTATACGTGCACGGGGCGGGCCGTATACGTGCACGGGGCGGGCCGTATACGTGCACGGGGCGAGCGGTATACGCGCACGGGGCGGCGGTATACGTGCACGGTTGGGTCTGGTTGGGATCGCTGCATTTCTCACACATCATTTTTTTGGAACATAATATAGTACAAATATTTGTATGATGGTCTATCCCGGCTCCGCCCCTAGTATCAGCTCTCCTGCTGCCTGTCCTTGATGTGAACAGACCTTCCACCAATCTCCTAATTGGCAGAGCGAGAGGTTGCTGGGGGGTCCCATGAATTGTAGTAACCCCTTTGCTCTCCAGGAACACATTGTACAATATAAGGGCAGGAAATCAGCAGCATGTACAGGATGATGGAGGGGCCCTATGTATGGGGGAGGGGGCAGACTGAGAAGATGCCCCCTGCTGGGTGGATGTGAAATCTTCCAAGAGCACAGCGGGCACTTACCCAGGACGACGAGCCACAGAAGTCCCCCGGGAAGAGACGGCATGGTGCAATGACACTCAGCATTGTCTGCTACGGAACGCAGCACTTGTTACACCACACGCCCCCTCCCCCCCCCCAATGTACAGGAAACCGCAGACTGTCTCCTCACTCACAGCACACAGATCAGAAAGAAGAACTAGGCCAGCTCAGTGTCAGGATATCTGAGCACATTGGGGGGTCCTACCCTGTACATCAGGACTAGTGACACCGTAAGAGGTGTCTGACTGCTGCCCCTGTGCTGTATATTCTATACTCCTGACCACTGTGCTGTATATTCTTTACTCCTGACCACCGTGCTGTATATTACATACTCCTGACCACTGTGCTGTACATTACATACGCCTGACCACTGTGCAGTACATTACATACTCCCGACCACTGTGCAGTACATTACATACTCCTGACCACTGTGCTGTACATTACATACTCCCGACCACTGTGCAGTACATTACATACTCCCGACCACTGTGCAGTACATTACATACGTCTGACCACTGTGCAGTACATTACATACTCCTGACCACCGTGCTGTACATTACATACTCCCGACCACCGTGCTGTACATTACATACTCCCGACCACCGTGCTGTACATTACATACGTCTGACCACTGTGCTGTACATTACATACTCCTGACCACCGTGCTGTACATTACATACTCCTGACCACCGTGCTGTACATTACATACTCCTGACCACCGTGCTGTACATTATATACTCCTGACCACTGTGCAGTACATTACATACTCCTGACCACCGTTCTGTACATTACATACTCCTGACCACCGTGTTGTACATTACATACTCCTGACCACCGTGTTGTACATTACATACTCCTGACCACTGTGCTGTACATTACATACTCCTGACCACTGTGCTTTACATTACATACTCCTGACCACTGTGCTGTACATTACATACTCCTGACCACTGTGCTGTACATTACATACTCCTGACCACTGTGCTGTACATTACATACTCCCGACCACCGTGCTGTACATTACATACTCCTGACCACTGTGCTGTACATTACATACTCCTGACCACCGTGCTGTACATTACATACTCCTGACCACCGTGCTGTACATTACATACTCCTGATCACTGTGCTGTACATTACATACTCCTGACCACCGTGCTGTACATTACATACTCCTGACCGCCGTGCAGTACATTACATACTCCTGACCACTGTGATGTACATTACATACTCCCGACCACCGTGCTGTACATTACATACTCCTGACCACCGTGCTGTACATTACATACTCCTGACCACCGTGCTGTACATTACATACTCCTGACCACCGTGCTGTACATTACATACTCCTGACCACCGTGCTGTACATTACATACTCCTGACTTCTGTACATGACACATTCCTGACTATTGTGCTCTGTAAACAGCTCAGTACATTATATACTCCTGAGGGCTGTCTGTTAGCTGTGCTGTACATTATACTCTCCTGAATGTTGTACTCATCATAGTAATCATTGTGTTGGTAGTTGCCGGTTGCTCAGAATTTCCTGAAGTTCTTCTTTAACTCTTTGAGTACCAACCTGTATTACTGATTCATTATCAGGCCAGGACTCAGTGCTGTGATACTTTGACTGACGATTACTCTCACACAGTCATTGGGGCAGTAGATATTTAGGACCCCCTCCCTGATCCCCCCCCCCCCCCCATATAACAGATATAAAATATGGGGAGATAATCACAGATATTCCCTTGATTCAGCCCTCTGTAGGGTGATGACTTTCATTTCCATCAAACGATGTGGCAAACTTTCCTATTACCCAGTCCATACCAGTATAGATCCCAACACATCACCCGGTCCATACCAGTATAGATCCCAACACATCACCCGGTCCATACCAGTATAGATCCCAACACATCACCCGGTCCATACCAGTATAGAACCCAACACATCACCCGGTCCATACCAGTATAGATCAACACATCACCGGTCCATACAGTATAGATCCCAACACATCACCCGGTCCATACCAGTATATATCCCAACACATCAACCGGTCCATACCAGTATAGATCCCAACACATCACCCGGTCCATACCAGTATAGATCCCAACACATCACCCGGTCCATACCAGTATAGATCCCAACACATCACCCAGTCCATACCAGTATAGATCTCAACACATTATCCAGTCCATACCAGTATAGATCCCAACACATCACCCAGTCCATACCAGTATAGATCCCAACACATCACCCGGTCCATACCAGTATAGATCTCAACACATCACCCGGTCCATACCAGTATAGATCCCAACACATCAACCGGTCCATACCAGTATAGATCCCAACACATCACCCGGTCCATACCAGTATAGATCCCAACACATCACCCGGTCCATACCAGTATAGATCCCAACACATCACCCGGTCCATACCAGTATAGATCCCATCACATCACCCGGTCCATACCAGTATAGATCCCAACACATCACCCGGTCCATACCAGTATAGATCAACACATCACCCGGTCCATACCAGTATAGATCCCAACACATCACCCGGTCCATACCAGTATAGATCTCAACACATTATCCAGTCCATACCAGTATAGATCTCAATACATCACCCGGTCCATACCAGTATAGATCCCAACACATCACCCGGTCCATACCAGTATAGATCCCAACACATCACCCGGTCCATACCAGTATAGATCAACACATCACCCGGTCCATACCAGTATAGATCTCAACACATCACCCGGTCCATACCAGTATAGATCCCAACACATCACCCGGTCCATACCAGTATAGATCCCAACACATCACCGGGTCCATACCAGTATAGATCCCAACACATCACCCGGTCCATACCAGTATAGATCCCAACACATCACCCGGTCCATACCAGTATAGATCCCATCACATCACCCGGTCCATACCAGTATAGATCCCAACACATCACCCGGTCCATACCAGTATAGATCAACACATCACCCGGTCCATACCAGTATAGATCCCAACACATCACCCGGTCCATACCAGTATAGATCTCAACACATTATCCAGTCCATACCAGTATAGATCTCAATACATCACCCGGTCCATACCAGTATAGATCCCAACACATCACCCGGTCCATACCAGTATAGATCCCAACACATCACCCGGTCCATACCAGTATAGATCAACACATCACCCGGTCCATACCAGTATAGATCTCAACACATCACCCGGTCCATACCAGTATAGATCCCAACACATCACCCGGTCCATACCAGTATAGATCCCAACACATCACCGGGTCCATACCAGTATAGATCCCAACACATCACCGGGTCCATACCAGTATAGATCCCAACACATCACCCAGTCCATACCAGTATAGATCCCAACACATCACCCGGTCCATACCAGTATAGATCTCAACACATCACCCGGTCCATACCAGTATAGATCTCAACACATCACCCGGTCCATACCAGTATAGATCTCAACACATCACCCGGTCCATACCAGTATAGATCCCAACACATCACCCGGTCCATACCAGTATAGATCCCAACACATCACCCGGTCCATACCAGTATAGATCTCAACACATCACCCAGTCCATACCAGTATAGATCCCAACACATCACCCACTCCATACCAGTATAGATCAACACATCACCCACTCCATACCAGTATAGATCCCAACACATCACCCGGTCCATACCAGTATAGATCAACACATCACCCAGTCCATACCAGTATAGATCCCAACACATCACCCGGTCCATACCAGTATAGATCCCAACACATCACCCGGTCCATACCAGTATAGATCCTAACATATCACCCACTCCATACCAGTATAGATCCCAACACATCACCCGGTCCATACCAGTATAGATCCAAACACATCACCCGGTCCATACCAGTATAGATCCCAACACATCACCCGGTCCATACCAGTATAGATCCTAACACATCACCCAGTCCATACCAGTATAGATCCCAACACATCACCCGGTCCATACCAGTATAGATCTCAACACATCACCCGGTCCATACCAGTATAGATCTCAACACATCACCCGGTCCATACCAGTATAGATCTCAACACATCACCCGGTCCATACCAGTATAGATCCCAACACATCACCTGGTCCATACCAGTATATATCCCAACACATCACCCACTCCATACCAGTATAGATCCCAACATATCACCCGGTCCATACCAGTATAGATCCCAACACATCACCCGGTCCATACCAGTATAGATCCCAACACATCACCCGGTCCATACCAGTATAGATATCCAGTATATGATTTTTCCCCATTCAGATCTGATGAGTTTACATTGAGTTACATTGTAACATTTTATATAATGGAAGTCATCACTTGTGCTGTGAAGTGTCTGGAAGATAACCCTGAACTGGGTGATGATTTCTGTAGGAATCGCTTGTTTTTCCTCTTTTTACTCCTCGGTTACCTGTGTTGCTGATCTCCTGCAGCCTTTTTGCAGCCATTTCCCATCTATAGGATCTCCAGCGATGGCTGCATGGCATTTCCCAGGGTGGGTTTCCTAATGGTGACCACATTGGACCCTGTCTATGTAGTGGGAAGGAGTAGTCTCCATCAGAAGCCTGTATGACAAGGTGACCACACAGGATGACATTGGGGAGGCGGAGCGTTGTCACCCCAGAACAGGAAGTGCCTGGAGAAGGTTTTATTTCTTTATGATACACAACACACCGAGCCAAGTTCTCCGGCAGACCCTGCTGTGGCATCTCACCGGACAGCTTGGATCTGATTGGTCGCTGTGGGGGCAGCACAGACGGAGCTCCTGCCGCAGACACCGCCGTCTGCGTCACACGGACAGGAAAGGAGAAGTGGTGAAACAGATTGTGACACCCCAAAACCTCACAGGAACCCCCCCCGCAGGACACTCCCCACCCCCTCCATCCTACACTGGGGTTAACCCCTCCATGACCAGATGGAACATTTCACCCTCCGATAAGGAGCGATCGCCATCAATCATTAAATATACAACTGACACAGATTACATTCGCGGCATCACACAGCCCGCCGATCGTACTTCTTCTTTTCAGCCCTCAGACATTTTCATTCTTTGCAAATCTGCTGATTTCACTAAAATAATCCCTGGTGATCCTGCCATGCAGTTCCTTGATAAGGCACTTCCTGTTACAGGGTGACCACGCTCTGTCCCCGTCTCCCACTTGTGCTCCTGTGTTGTCACCTTGTCACATGCGCCCCCTGGTGGCGATACAAGAGGCCGAACTGATACACATTTCACAGGCAGAATCTACTGCAATGATGTGCTTGCATGCATACAGGAAGTGGCTAAAAGAGGCGGGAGGAGATCAGCAGCACTGAGGAGTGGAACAGGATGAAAAAATGAAACCAAGATTTTATTAAAAAACTATTGGAGCACAGAGCAACCGAAATATCATCTACTTTAATGCTCATACTATGTAATAGGTTTACTGTATATCTCTGGCTGGACACGTGGACCCCTCATCTCTGGCTGGACAAAGAGACCCCCTCCTTTATCTCTGGTGTGTACCCCCCCATCTCTGGCTGGCCAAAGAGACCCCCTTATCTCTGGCTGGACAAAGAGACCCCCTCCTTTATCTCTGGTGTGTACCCCCCATCTCTGGCTGGCCAAAGAGACCCCTCATCTCTGGCTGGACAAAGAGACCCCCTCCTTTATCTCTGGTGTGTACCCCCCCATCTCTGGCTGGCCAAAGAGACCCCTCATCTCTGGCTGGACAAAGAGACCCCCTCCTTTATCCCTGGTGAGTACCCCCCCATCTCTGGCTGGACAAAGAGACCCCCTCATCTCTGGCTGAACAAAGAGACCCCTTCATCTCTGGTTGGACAAAGAAAGAGACCCCCTCATCTCTGGTTGGACAAAGAGACCCCCTCATCTCTGGATGGACAAAGAGACCCCCTCATCTCTGGTTGGGCATGGGGGCCCCCCTCCTTTATCTCTGCCAAGCACCCCCCATCTCTGGCAGGACAAAGAGACCTCATCTCTGGTTGGACAAAGAGACCCCCTAATCTCTGGGTGGACACGGGGAGCCCCCTCCATCTCTGGTTAGTACCCCCCATCTCTGGCTGGACACAAGTACCCCCAAATCTCTGGACAAGGGAACTCCCCCCATCTTTGGTTGGACATGGGGACTCCCTCCATTATATTTGGCAAGTACCCCCCATCTCTGGCTGGACAAGGGGACTCCACCCCATCTTTAGCTGGACACAGGGACCCCCTCCTTTACCTCTGGCGAGTACCCACCATCTCTGGCTGGTCACAAGTACCCCCTCATCTCTGGCTGGACAAAGAAACCCCCCACATCTCTGGTTGGACACGGGGACCCCTCCTGTATTCTGGCTGGACACAAATACCCCCTCCCCATCTCTGGCTAGACAAGGGGACTTCACCCCATCTTTGGCTGGACACAGGGACCCCACATCTCTTGCTGAACACGGGGACCCATCATCTCTGGCTGGACATGGGGACCCCCCCATCTCCGGTTGGACACGGGGACTCCCTCCGTTATCTCTGGCAAGTACCCCCTGTCTTTGGCTGGACACGGGAACTTCACCCCATCTTTAGCTGGACACAAGGACCCCCTTTATCTCTGGTGAGTACCCCCTATCTCTGGCTGGACAGGGGGACTTCACCTCATCTTTAGCTGGACATGGGACCCCACCTCCTTTACCCCTGGTGAGTACCACCCCCCCCCCCCCCCATCTCTGGCTGGACACAAGTAATCCCTTATTTCTGGCTGGACACAGGGACTCCCCTCCATCTATGGCTGGACACAAGGACCCCCCATCTTTTGTTGGACAAATGGACTCCAGATTTCTCTGTCTGGTCACAGGGCTCCCCCATCTTTGGTTGAACACAAGGACTCCCAATGTCCCTGGCTGGACACAGGAACCCCACCCCCCTCCTCCTGGCTGGACATGGGCACCCCTCCTTCTCTGGTTGGACACAGGGACTTCCAATTTCTCTGGCTGCATTCAGGGACCCCCCCAATCTCTGGCTGGGCACAGGGACTCCCAGTTTCTCTGGCTGGACGTGGGGACCCCCATCTCTGGCTGGACACAGGAAATTCCAATGTCCCTGGTTGGACATAGGGGCCCAAATATCAATGGCTGGACACAAGGACTCTTGAACCCTCTGGCGGGTCAGAGAGACCATCATCTGTCTGGACACAGGGAACCACCCCCCTCCTCTCTGTCTGGACACGGGCACCCCTTCAACTCATGTTGGAGATAGGGAATCTCAATTTCTATGGCTGGACATGGGGTACCTCCCCATCGATGGTTAGACACAGGGACCCCCCTCCGTCTCTGGCAGGACAAATGGACCACTGAACCCTCTGGCCGGTCCCCCCAACTATGGCTGGACATGGGGTACCTCCCCATCAATGGCTAGACACAGGGACCCCCTCCTCCATCTCTGGCAGGACAAATGAACCACTGAACCCTCTGGCCGGTCCCCCCATCTATGACTGGACACAGGGAACCTCCACCACCCACAATCCTTTTCTAAACATGGCCTACTATAATTCAGCATTACACAATGTCCTCTTCCCATCTTCCAGGAAGGTTTCTGGAAGGTGAGAGCACAGAGAGGAGGTCACCACATTCATGACACAGGAAGTGGAAGACTCGCAGGCTGTGAATGGTGGTGTCACCCTCTGGCTCCATTGTGCCAATGTGGTAGATAAATCGCAAGTTTCTGAACAAAAACTACAAATATTCTGAAAAGTAAACCAACCCACACCGTTTTATTCCAGCTGTAAATTTTCTTGTTTTGGCTTTTGCTGCCCTCCCGTCTACAGAGTCGTATTTTCACGATATCTTCTGCCCGGGAACTGAACGCACCCAGAAGGTTCAGTAATGTAATTCCTTTGAAGAGATGGACTGAGATCACCCCAATAAGAAGCTGGAACACAGCAGACCTGGCCTCCAGCATCTCCATCAATATGAAGATTTCTTGATGTATTCTGCTGGCCCACATTCCAGCCTTTGATTTCTGGACACAATATGGAGACGCCTGTTGGGAAAATACAGATCTTCTTACAAATCCTTCAGAGAAAAGACGCAGATTCACAAGAGACATGACCCCCCCCTTCACCTTTCCAACATCTTTGAAGAGCATTTAAGTCCGAGAACAAAGTCTATTTCTTCTCTTTGTTGAAGTTTTTTAGCAAATTATCTCACAGTTGTTGGTTCTGTATTAGAACAAATACTAGAATAGCGTGTTTGGGAAGGTGAGAATGACCCTTGACATGGGCACTTATATCTATTTTTAGTGAACGGACCGCCCCCTTGGATCTAATGCTGTATTACGCTTTACAGTTCTAGCTGTGCAGTTATGATGTCATTGTGTGTCCATAGTCCTGTCCTGGGCCTTTTTTGTAAGCAGGAACATGGGGGGAGGGAGAAACATAGTTCCGGAACCTCCAGCACTGAATGCATGGAATGACAATGGGTGCTGGAGGGTCTATTGATGTTGGCTGATGAGGGATCTATTGGTGGTGGTGGGGGTTATTGTCACTGGTAAGTGATATAATGTTGCTGGGGTAGTTTTAGGTTGATGGGGATCATTAATTGCTGGGGGGGGGAGGGGGGGTCTGCTGTTACTTATTGCTAGAAGGTCTATTGATGATGACTGCTGGGACATCTTTTGTTGATGGTGGAGGCCTATTGTTGCTGGGGGGGGGGGGGGTGTCTACTGTTTCTGGCTGCTGGAGGATCTATTGGTGCTTACTTCTGGGAGATCTTTTGTTGCTGGTGGAGGCCTATTGTTGCTGAGGGGGGATACAGTGCCTTGAAAAAATATTCATACCCCTTGAAATTCTCCACATCTTGTCCTGTTACAACCAAAAACAGAAATGTATTTTATTGGGATTTTATGTGATGGACCAACACAAAGGGGCACATAATTGTGAAGTGGAAGGAAAATGATAAATGATACAAATAAATCTGTGAAAAGTGTGTGTGTGTGTGTGTGTGTGGGGGGGGGGGGTACATTTGTATGGCGCCCCCCGGAGTCAATACTTTGTAGAACCCCCTTTCTCTACAAGTCTTTTTGGGGATATCTCTACCAGCTTTGCACATCTAGAGAGGGACATTTCTGCCCATTCTTCTTTGTAAAATATCTCAAGCTCTGTCAGATTGGATGGAGAGCGTCTGTGTACAGCAATTTTCAAGTCTTGCCACAGAATCTGATTTGTGATTTAGGTCTGGACTGTGACTGGGCCATTCTAACACATGAATATGCTTTGATCTAAACCAGTGTTTCTCAACTCCTGTCCTCAAGACGCCCCAACAGCTCATGTTTTCAGGATTTCCCTCAGATGAAACAGCTGTGGTGATTACCAAGGCAGTGAAACTGATCAAATCACCTGTGTAAAATAATGGTAAGGCCGAAAAAATGACCTGTTGGGGCACCTTGACCACTGGAGTTGAGAAACACTGATCTAAACCATTCCATTGTAGCTCTGGCTGGATGTTTCGGGTCGTTGTCCTGCTGGAAGGTGAACCTCCGCCCCAGTCTCAAGTCTTTTGTAGACTCTAACAGGTTTTCTTCTAAGATTGTCCTGTATTTGTCTCCATCCATCTTCCCATCATCTCTGACCAGCTTCCCTGTCTTTGCTGAAAAAAAGCATCCCCACCACATGATGCTGCCACCATGTTTCACGGTGGGGATGGTGTGTTCAGGGTGATGTGCAGTGTTAGTTTTCCCCACACATAGCGTTTTACTTTTAGGCCATAAAGTTGAATTTTGGTCTCATCTGACCAGATCACCTTCTTCCACATGTTTGCTGTGTCCTCCACATGGCTTCTCACAAACTACAAACAGGACTTCTTATGACTTTCTTTCACCAATGTCTTTCTTCTTGTCACTCTTCCATAAAGGGCAGATTTGTAGAGAACACGACTAATAGTTGTCCTGTGGACAGATTCTCCCACCTGAGCTGTGGATCTCTGCAGCTCCTCCAGAGTTACCATGGACCTCTTGGCTCTTCTCTGATGAATGCTCTCCTTGCCCGGCCGGTCAGTTTAGGTGGACGGCCATGTCTTGGTAGGTTTGCATTTGTGCCATATTCTTTCCATTTTCCGATGATGGATTGAACAGAGCTCCGTGAGATGTTCAAAGCTTGGGAGATTTTTTTTTTATAACCTAACCCTGCTTTATACTTCTCCACAACTTTATTCCTGACCTGTCTGGTGTGTTCCTTGGCCTTCATGATGCTGTTTGTTCACTAAGGTTCTTTAACGAACCTCTGAGGACTTCACAGAACATCTATATTGTTTCCCAGTGTTGTTCTCAATGCGCGCTGTCAATACTGGCAGCTCACATTGATGCCTCCACTGTAGTTCCAGCTCCTGTAAACTCTGAGGAAGGTACCGGAAGTAGTACAGGTAAAGAAGGTGGGAGACTTCACATGGCAGCGCTGGGAGCACAGAGCTTGAGCACATGGCTGGAGAAGGTGGGGAGATCCAATGAGTCCGTGTAAGGCAGCAGTGTGACGCAAAGTGCGGGAGGGAGGGCAGAGACCCGGAGCATTGTGTGTATAAAAAAAATCTATATTAGTGGTCCGCCGGATTCAAAATTGTGAGTTTAGTAGACCATGAGGTCCGTAAGGTTGGCAACCACTGAACTAAGACACAAAGTCTTTAACCACAGGGACAACCAAATGCAGTCCAGCTGAGTGATGGGCAACACAGCCAACAACACTAATAGGCCCAGAGCTCACATCTGATAGGTTGAAATTTCTCCTGTGAAAGAAAATCTCTGGACTGAGCTGTGTCCAGAACTAGATCCAGATACTCCAACCCAGAATCAGTTCCATCGATGACTTGTGAAGGGTCAGAATCCACCAAACCCCTGTTACATCTGAACAGTCAAAGCCACCTTGCCCATTGGAGCCTGCACAGATATTCTCTTAACAGGAGGTCATCAAAGATTACAACAACATGGCAAATACTGGGGCCAGGACCTTGGTGAAAACCTGGGAGGTGTAGATGCAAGGCCAATGATCAGGACTACAGACACGAAAGGTAGGGGCCCTACAGCAAAATGTAGGAAGTAATGCACTCTAAAGATGAGAACATTCAAGTATGTGTCCATGATGTCCACAGAAGCCAGAAAGATTCCCCTGTGAAGGGAGGCAATGACAGGCCTGGTGGATTTCCATGAAAAATTTCTGGACTCCAATGAGGACATTCAGAGCTTTGAGACCCAAGAGGGGGTGGAAAACTTATTTTGGTCTTGGAAATAGTAAACAAGTTAGGGCAGGGGTCTCAAACTGGTGGGCCTCCAGCTGTTGCGAAAATACAAGTCCCATGAGGTATTGCAAGGGTGACAGTTACAAGCATGACTCCCACAGGCAGAGGCGTGATGGGACTTGTAAATTTGCAACAGCTAGAGGGTCACCAGTTTGAGACCCCTGGGTTCAGAAGACCCAAGAATACTCAGTGGAGATCTGCTTATCTGTATAAGCACACACAAAGGTTGAGGTGAGAAACCGATCAAGGGGCAAGGAGCGAAACTCCAGTTTGTAGCCCAGCGATACCACTGCCTGATGACAAACCTCTGCCATTCAAATTGTCCAAGCTTTCACAAAAGTTAACAAACATTCTCCCCCCCCCCCGACTTTGGGAAGTTGGGAGACACACCTTTATGTCTGAGGCTTTAACAGGCTTAGAATGCCACACTGTGGGCAGAACGGGAACCAAGCTTGGAAGGTTCTGATAAGGCAGTTGAGGAAGTGGAGAACCAAAAGGAATGTTTCTCAACAGTCAATAAGGGGTGAAGACCTCGCAGTATGCTCCCGAGGCTACGACTTCTGCGGTAGATAGGTGCTCTCATCACCAGCGGTATCCTTGAGAATAATATCAAGAGTTGATCCAAAGAGATATTTGTCTCTCAAAGACTACCCTGTTTCCCCCAAAATAAGACCTAGCGTGATTGTCGGTTATGGATGCAATATAAGCCCTAACCCCCAATTAAGCCCTAGTTAAAGTCCTTGTAGGTCTTATTTTCAGGGTAGGGCTTATTTGGGGGGTAGGGCTTATGTTGCAGCCATCACCGACAATCACGCTAGGTCTTATTTTCAGGGAAACAGGGTATGTGGATCAAACACTTCCTAAAAGATCTTAGCCAAAGTGCCTTACACATGTGTATTGACCTGAGACCCATGCCACAGATAAGATGCAAAAGTGTAGGATTGGCCTACAGGGGTTTTTTTCTTTGGCAATGTCCAATCCTCCTGTAGGCAGCAGTATAAACCGAAGGTGAGAGACAGGGGACAAGAAAGACATTATTTGGATTCCACCGACCTACGAGAAAGTTGGCTTAAAAGGGCACAATAAGCACCCATAGCCGTGCCGGGAACTAGAAAATTAAAGTTTGGCATTGAACAGGAAGTATGTGTAAGAACAAAAGAGAGATGACAAACGATTCTGTAACTTCAGAACTCTGCCTGGTCGGTGGTCTCTGGAGGAAATAACAAGCCGATATGATTTACCTGAACGGAGTGACTTCATGACAAGTAGAACATCTTCAGGAAGTGTGATCTGGTCTACCACATTCAGCATTCTCATATACAGTCTGTGAAATGTGAGGAGCTCACCACACGGCTCGGAGAAGTCATCTGTGAAGACTCTGAGCTTCCTACAAAGCCCCCCCCCCCCCCCCCAAATTTATCACAGAGGAGATGTGAGAAGATAATGAGACAATCTATAATCACATTCTTCTATTGAAGATTCTTCTACAGATCAGACACGTGCGGCTTGTTACCAATCCAAATTCAGACAACATTTTCCTTATTTGGACGTATCAGAATTCCCCAATCATAAGAGCAACACATTTTAAAATGAACTCGAAATGAATAATAAAGAAAAGAATTATCCGACTTTGAATTAAAAATGGAAACATATTGCAATTAATACAGTACAGTATAAAATTGAAATGAGATTGCTACTTAGGCAGCGTTAGAGAATTTAAAAAAAAACAAAAAACTCACACCACGATAGAAATTAAACAGAAAAGAATAGAATAAAAACAAAATAGAAAATTAAAAAAAGAATAGAATAGCATAAAAAAATTAGCACAGAACAAAAACAGAATAGAAAATAAAGGAATAGAGAAAAAACTAAATTGAATACAATAGAATAGAATAAAACAGAACAGAATAGAAAAGATTGAACATAGCCATCTTCTGAAATTCAAATCGATTTGAAAATAACCAATATACAAAACATACATACTATGCCTAGTGCAGATGGTATTCGATTATTCTGTGTTTTAGATGGGAATTTGGTACAATACATTTCATTTTTCGGAAAAAAAGGAGGAGGCCTAGCAGTGATCTTCAAATCTCATCTTGGGTTCACCAAACCAAACGTACAGAACTCAGTGCCTTTCATGGAAACACTCTCACTGCACCTCCGAACAACACCTCAAGACACCGTTCACATACTACTATGCTACAGACCACCAGGACCAAAGACCAATCTCCTCACACCGCTCACTGAATTCTTTTCGATGCACACCTTGAAAACCAAAAACCTGCTGGTACTTGGGGATTTTAACCTGTGGGCAAACTCTGCCCAAGACCCCACCGCAACCGCCTGCGTCAACCAAATGGAAGAACTTGGTCTTCAACAACTGATAAACTCTCCCACGCATGGTTCAGGACACACCCTAGATCTCATCTTCAAACAGAATATGGACATCAACGTTTTTGACAACACTCCACTACCATGGACGGACCACCATGCTATCAAATTTAAAATCACTACTAACACCATCCTCCAAAAACAGAAACACGTAACAGCAACACACTGGAATAGATCTCAGAAGAAACTTCACTCCGATCTCTTCAAAACTACATTATCGAGCAAAATTCTTTTGCTAAACTCAAACCTCTCAACAGAACAAACGCTCAACTCCCTAAACAATGCATTACTACAAACAGCAGACTTCGTGGCGCCAAAACGCAGAACACTCATCCGCAAAAAAAACTCAAGCTGGTTCAATGGTACTCTCACCCTACTCAAGCAAGAACGTAGAACAGCTGAAAGAGCATGGAGAAGAAATCCTACCAAGGAAAACCATGCTAACTACAAAGCACTCACGGGGAAATACCACAAGGCAATCTTCAAAGCCAAAAAAGAACATTTCTCAGACACCATCTCATCCGCCTTAAACCGCCCGCGGGAACTGTTCAAAATAGTGGCTCAGTCTATGAACCCGGCCTGCTTAGAGCCCCCAGGAAATGATACTCAAGAATTCTGCAATGAGTTATCAGATTTCTTCATCGACAAAATCGACAACATTCGGAAATCAATCCATCAGAAAACAACGATCATCCTAACTGAACCAAACCAAAAAGAGGATATCGACACGAACATCACTCAACCACCGAATTTCATTTTGTCTCCAATCACCATAGACACAACCAAAAACATCATCAGTAGCCTTCGAGACAGCACATCACCGAACGACATCATCCCCACTAAACTGCTTAAAGAATGTTCCGACATCTTGGCTCCTATCCTAACACAGCTCATAAATCAATCATTCAAAGAAGGGACTGTGCCAACCTCCCTCAAGCAAGGCATCGTCAAACCTCTCCTAAAGAAACCAAATCTCGACCCTAAGGACCCTAACAGCCGCAGACCAATAACAAGCCTCAACACCATCTCCAAGATTATGGAGAAAGCAGTAGTACAACAGCTACAACGCCACCTGGACACACACCAACTCCTGGACCCTCTGCAATCTGGCTTCCGCCCAGGCCATGGCACAGAAACAGCACTTCTGAAGATATGGGATGATGCCCTTGAAGCAGCAGACGACGGAGAACAGAGTCTCCTGGTACTGTTAGACCTCAGCGCAGCATTCGATACAGTAGACCACAATACTTTACTCGTCCGCCTCGCTGAAGTAGTAGGAGCTACAGGTTCTGCTCTAAGATGGTTTACATCCTTCCTAGAGAATCGCTCCCAGACAGTGAAACTAGGTACATTCACCTCGGAAACCCGGGCAGTCTCCTGTGGAGTACCCCAAGGATCACCCTTGTCACCAGTACTATTCAACATATACATCCGCCCACTTTTCAATATCATCAGGAAAACCGATCTTTGTTTCCATTCATACGCTGACGACACCCAACTCTACCTTCGTATCAACGGACAAAAAGACCTTCATCAGCAATTACAGAATTGCCTCTCCTTAATAGACAACTGGATGACCACTAGCTCCCTCAAACTCAACGGATCAAAAACAGAACTACTTCTCCTACAAGCTAACAAAAATTCCAAAATAAAGACTACATGGACACCTCCCACCATCCTTGGACAGACCATCTCCCCAAGCACCAAAGTCAAAAGTCTTGGAGTCATTTTTGACTCAGAAATGACAATGGATGCACAAATAGGATCAGTGGTGAGCGGATCCCACCATCTCCTCCGCCAACTACGCAGACTAATCCCCTTCATCCCAGAAGAGGACAAAGCGGCAGTTGTGGGAACAATCATCAATTCCCGACTCGACTACGCAAATTCGCTCTACGTAGGACTACCCCAATATCAGCTTGCGCGCTTACAACTCATCCAAAACACGGCGGCAAGACTGTTAACAGGGAAAAAACCCTGGGAATCCATCTCCCCCTCCCTAAAGAGCCTACACTGGCTAACCGTGAAGAAACGGATCACATTCAAGACCCTCTGCATCACCCACAAATGCGTACAAGGAAACGCCCCACCATATCTCCGCGAGAAAATAAAACACTACACACCGACTCGCAGTCTTCGATCAGCTAACCAAAACCTCCTTACCATTCCCAAATACCGCTACAAAGCAAAGGGAGAACGAAGATTCGCAGTCCAAGGACCTCAACTATGGAACGCTCTTCCTACCAACATCCGCATGGAAGAAAACCACCAGGCCTTCAGGAAAAAACTAAAGACCTTCCTTTTCTGAGAAGCTGACATCAGAGAATGCATCCAGCGCCTTGAGGCGATTCAGTTCGCATTTGCAGCGCTTTATAAATCAATCATTCATTCATTCATTCATTCCTGGTATATTACCAAAAGTATTGGGACGCCTGCCTTTACACACACATGAACTTTAATGACATCCCAGTCTAAGGCTGGCCATACATTATACAATTTTCCTATTCAATTTCCTTTAGATTTACCTGCAACTGTGTAGTGTAAGGGCCTGCCTGATTGCACACAAATTTAAAGGGTTTAGGTTTGACCTTATATTATATGATTTTGGTAAATCTAAAGGAAAGTTGAACAAGAAAATTGTATAGTGTATGGCCAGCCTTAGTCCGGAGGGTTCAATATTGAGTTGGCTCCGTCCTTTGCAGCTATAACAGCTTCACCTCTTCTGGGAAGGCCGTCCACAAGGTTTAGGAGGGTGTCTATGGGAATGTTTGACCATTCTTCCAGAAGAGCATTTGTGAGGTCAGGCACTGATGTTGGATGAGAAGGCCTGGCTCGCAGCCTCTGCGATTTATCCCAAAGGTGTTTTTATCGAGGTTGAGGTCAGGACAGTCAAGTTCCTCCACCCCAAACCTGCTCATCCATGTCTATATGGACCTTGCTTTGTGCACTGGTCCAAATCATTTGGTGGAGGGGGGATTATGGTGGAGGGGGGGGGGGGGGGGGGGTTATGGTGGGGGTTGTTTTTCAGGGGTTGGGCTTGGCCCCTTCGTTCCAGTGAAGGGAACTCTTAAAAAAGGGGTTGTAAACCCTCATGCATCCTATGCATTAAGGTAAAAAAAATCACCTGGTAGTGACCGCCCCCCCCCCCCATTTTACTTACCTGAGCCCCGGAATTTCCCACACTGGAGATGCGCTCTTCCTCTGCCCAGGGCTCTCAGCTCTTGATTGGATAGATTAATAGCAGGGCACCCATTGGCTCCCACTGCTGTCAATCAAAACCAATGCCGGGGGGGGGGTCCTACATTTGGCGAAGGTAACCCTCCCCCTGGGAGAGCTCCTCTCCTAGGTCAGTGATGGCGAACCTCGGCACCCCAGATTTTTTGGAACTACATTTCCCGTGATAATAAACAACCATGAGGGGACCTCTGCGCTACTATAAAGTGACACAAAAAATGCAGTATAAATAAACCAAAGTGTAATGCTGCAAAATCTATAGTGTACACATAGCACCACAGAGTACCGTATATACTCGAGTATAAGTCAAATTTTTCAGCCCTTTTTTTTGGGCTGAAAGTGTCCCTTCAACTTATACTCGAGTCACCGCCGTCTGTCTGCATGATCAGCGTGTCATGCAGGCAGACGGCGGCCGGCGTGTAATGATACTGTTCGCCGGCTATTGCAGCTTTCAAAAGCCGCGCCTCCTGCTCATCTGTGATAGGCTGAACAGCTGTCAGTGTACAGCCTATCACGGACATTCTCTCATCCTCGTCCGTGGTATGAGAATGAGAGAATGTCCGTGATAGGCAGTCAGCTGTCAGCCTATCACAGACGAGGAGGAGGCGCGGCTTTTGAACTGTGGAATGGCCGCCGAACACTATCATCACACGCCGGCCGCCATTTGAGGATGGAGATCGCCACAGGGAGGCTGCACAGGACACAGGTAGGCTGCACATGCACACAGGACACATGCACACAGGACACAGGTAGGCTGCACATGCACACAGGACACATGCACACAGGGACACAGGACACAGGTAGGCTGCACATGCACACAGGACACATGCACACAGGACACATGCACACAGGACACAGGTAGGCTGCACATGCACACAGGACACATGCACACAGGACACATGCACACAGGACACAGGTAGGCTGCACATGCACACAGGACACATGCACACAGGACACAGGTAGGCTGCACATGCACACAGGACACATGCACACAGGGACACAGGACACAGGTAGGCTGCACATGCACACAGGACACATGCACACAGGACACATGCACACAGGACACAGGTAGGCTGCACATGCACACAGGACACATGCACACAGGGACACAGGACACAGGTAGGCTGCACATGCACACAGGACATGTACAGGACACACACACACATACACACATGTACAGGACACACATGTACAGGACACACACACACACATGTACAGGACACACATGTACAGGACACACACACACATACACAGGACACACATGTACAGGACACACACACACACACACACACGTACAGGACACACACACACACACACACACACACACGTACAGGACACACATGTACAGGACACACACACACACACACACACACACATGTACAGGACACACACACACACACACACACGTACAGGACACACACACACACACACACACACACGTACAGGACACACACACACACACACACACGTACAGGACACACACACACACGTACACACATGTACAGGACACACACACACACACACACACACATGTACAGGACACACACACACACATGTACAGGACACACACACACACACACACGTACAGGACACACACACACACACACACACACACACGTACAGGACACACACGTACAGGACACACACACACACGTACACACATGTACAGGACACACACACACATGTACAGGACACATGCACAGGGTACAGGTAGGCTGCACAGGACACAGGGAGGCATGCAGCTGCAGATGGGCATTGTTGACCCTCTGCCATTTCTCACCCTCGACTTATACTCGGGTCAATAAATTTTTCCCAGTTTTTTGTGGTAAATTAGGGGTCTCGACTTATACTCGAGTATATACGGTAAATGAATAAATAAATGATTTCGCGCAGAACACAACAATGAAAATAATTTTTTTTTTCACATAGATAACAAATGCCAAACAGTGCACTAAGTCACCGTGTGAAATAATCATCAGATATTCCCATCCGGGTGATGGTGTATAAAGGGAAGGAAATCCCCAATGGTGAGATGATGAAATGTTAACATGTGCAAAACTAAAAACACAATAAGAATGAATGTGCTGATGATAAAAAAACAACAAAAAAAGTTCATAACGGAGATAAATCATCAGAGGGTACATCAATAGTGTTCATAGAAATTCTTCCTATGTTTCCCTCTCTCTCTTTGGCATGATTCTTGGGACCTTGAGGCAAGCCTGACGTGGATCCACTACGGACATCTACCCACCTGATGTCACCCACTACCATTCAGCCGCATCCGTCACAGCCATCCCCACTGCTATTCACTATTGTCTACAATTAAGGCTTTTATCAAAGTCCTTTCAGGAAAGGGCACTGAGAGAACGTTGGCACAAAGATTACCCACATTTACCTCTCACTGCAATCATGGAAGAATTTCTATGAACACTATTGATGTACCCACTGATGATTTATCTCCCTTAATGAACTTGTTTTGTTGTTTTTTTATCATCAGCACATTCATTTTTATTGTGTTTTAGTTTTGCACATGTTAACATTTCATCATCTCACCATTGGGGGTTTCCTTCCCTTTATACACAAATCACCCGGATGGGAATATCTGATGATTATTTCACACGGTGACTTAGTGCACTATTTGGCATTTGTTATCTATGTGAAAAAAAAAAAAAATGATTTTCATTGTTGTGTTCTGCGTGAAATCATTTATTTATTCATTTACATTTCCCATGAGGCTCATGCACTCTGCAGTGTAGTGGAGCATATTGGGAAATGTAGTTCCAAAACATCTGGGGTGCCGAGGTTCTCCATCACTGTCCTAGGGCAAAGCTATTCAATTAGCGGACCTCCAGCTGTTGCAGAACTACAAGTCCCATGAGGCATGGCAAGACTCTGACAGCCACAAGCATCACACCCAGAGGCAGAGGCATGATGGGTCTTGTAGTTTTGCAACAGCTGGAGGTCCGCTAATTACATATCCCTGTCCTTAGGGGGTTATCCGATGAGAGGAGGAGCCGCGAAAGCTGCCGAGGGACCCCAGAAGTCGAGGATCGGGGGGCCACTCTGTGCAAAACGGGCTGCACAGTGGAGGCAAGTATGACATAAAGAAGAAAAAAAAAATCAAACCTTTACAATCACTTTAAAAAGGGGGGGGGGGGGGGGGGGAGTTGTGTGCAACCCAAAGGAGGGGGATGAACAATACTATGAAGAGGGTAGAGGTTATGGGGAAAGGGAATTTGGAAAGTGTTTGGGGGAACCATTTGCCTTTTCTCCCCCAGCAACCCCCCCCCCCCCCTCCATAACCAAGAAACACACATTTCTCATCACTGTCTACAAAAGCATCAGGGGGACACCAAAATAAAAAATAAAAACTGCATTTTTATTGCTCAGACGGGAGAAATTCGGAATAAAAACACACAAAACATCGATATGGCGATATTCTTCTCCGTCGGGAGTGCAATCAGACTGTTCTGGAAGACGGAGGGTCAATCTGGACCAAAAACTGCCAGCGACACAACATGGGGGTCACCCCCCCCCCCAAAAAAAAAGTGAGGGGTATGTGGCTCCCACATTGAAGACTAGGAGCTGGGCGCCAGCAGGGGCTCATCTTCTACCCTCAGATCTAAAAAAGGAAAGACCGGCTGCAATTCAATCCAGAAAGTAATGGAGAGAGCCTCCTCCTGGGAGGTACCTCCATGATTAGGTCCAGCCTTGTGGGTGGGACCCATCAGACACGGACGTCCCAGGCGGGGACTATTTTTTCATATTATCCAGAAAAATTAATTTACCGGCTTCTGAATTTTTTCTTTTTTGGGGTGCGGTCTTTTCTTTGGGAGGGGGTGACCCTGCTGGCGGGTTTGGGTCGGACTCGGGGCAGGAAAACCGTATAAAAACAAACGCAATTACTAAAAACATTTCACACGAGTCTTCAGACATTCAGAAGGAGGATTGTGGTGTGCGGTGTGGGGGTCCTCGGCGTGCGTCTGCGGGGGTCCTCGGAGGAGGGGCAGGTCACAGTGTCTGTGTTGTATACAGGTTCATGCCATGGGGCACTGTCTGCAAACAGCACGCCGGGCTGTAGTGTGGCATTGCAAGATATAGCACCTGCACTGGCAGCAGCGTTGCACAAAATTCCCTTTCCCTGGGTCAGCCGCCAGTCAGGCCGATGGACGTGGGAGTCAGTCCTTATGTACGGGTAAATTCCATCATTTCAGGTACTTATTGCTTTGTAGAGGGGGAGCCGGGTGCAGCAGCATATCCTCCCCCCCCCCGTGTCGTACCGTCGTTATGGTCCATTCCTGGAAGAGGCGGGGGATATAGACAGAGTGGAAGACAGACCCCTCCCCCCGCACTGGGTCAGTGGTACAATCCCATCAGAGTCACACGTGGCTCTTTTTTGGCATTTGTAGAATGAAGAACCCCCCCCCCTCCCCCGCCCCATCCCAGGTAACAGTCAGTGGCTCATTCAGCGTCGTACAGCACCGGCGTGCGCTCGCCATCGTCAGTCCATCTCCATCGACATGAGCCTGCGGTGTTCCCGCCGCTTCTCTGGGACCGGCTGCACCTTGCAACAGTAACGAGTGCTGTAGTATCCAATCAGGCAGGAGAGAAGGCCGGCCACCAGGGACAGGCCAACTCCGATCAACAGCGGGTATTTGAATGCACTCAGCACTGCGGGACAAAAAAAAAAGAAAGAAAATAAATTGATGGTAAGTTAGAGGATTCATAACTTGCTCTACCTATCTGAGAATTAACTGCACCTTCTATACATGGCCACTAGATGGCGACATCATCGTACATTAAAGGATTCATAACTTGTGCTACCCGAGAATGAACTGCACCTCTTATATGTGGCCACTAGATGGCGACATCCTCGTACATTAGATGATTTATAACTTGCGCTACCCAAGAATGAACTACACCTCTTATATGTGGCCACTAGATGGCGCCATCATCGTAAGATGATTCATAACTTCACCCCCCACTGCCCCCTCCCACCAACTTGCTTACCGCTCAACATATTGCCAACCACTTCAATAGCAAAATCAACACAATTCGCAAGGAGATATCCAGCATTAAAATTCCTCCCCTACCCAACATATCAGGTCCAACACCACACTCAATACTCTCCTCCTTTTGCCCAGTTACCACAGAAGAAGTTGATAAACTCCTCTCCATGGCACACCTCACTACATGTCCCCTGGACCCTGTCCCCTCTCAATTGCTGCGACCACCTTCCCAATCTATCCTCAACTCCCTAACCCACATCTTCAACCTCTCCCTCTCCTCCGGCACCTTTCCTTCCCCGTTCAAACATGCACTGGTTACCCCCATACTCAAAAAACCCTCACTAGACCCCACCTGTTTGAATAACTTAAGACCTATCTCCCTTCTCCCGTTTGCCTCCAAGCTCATCGAACGCCTTGTTCATGACCAAATGAGTCGCTACCTCACAGACAACAACCTTCTCGACCCCCTACAGTCCGGCTTCCGCCTACAACATTCGACTGAAACTGCCCTACTAAAAATCACCAATGACCTAATAACTGCCAAAACCAATGGCCATTACTCCATACTCATACTTTTAGACCTCTCTGCTGCCTTTGACACAGTTGACCACCTGCTGCTCCTCAGCAAATTACACTCCCTTGGCCTCCGTGATTCTGCATTATCCTGGTTCTCCTCCTACCTATCTCAGAGCACTTTCAGCGTCACTTACAACTCCATCTCCTCCGCTCCCCTTCCTCTTTCTGTTGGGGTACCCCAAGGCTCCGTCCTTGGGCCCCTCCTATTCTAACTCTATACCTCTTCCCTGGGCCAGTTGATAACCTCCCATGGCGTCCAATACCACCTCTACGCCGATGACACACAGATCTATCTCTCCACTCCCCAACTCACCCCCACTATCTCCTCACAGATCTCAAACTTGCTGAATGACATATCGGTATGGATGTCACACCACTTCCTCAAACTTAATCTTTCTAAAACTGAACTTGTTATATTTCCTCCTTCACGGCCCCCCTCCTGTGACTTCACCATTAATATCAACAACACAACCATTGGTCCCTCCACACATACCGGGGTCCTGGGTGTAATCCTTGACTCTGACCTCTCCTTCAGCCCCCATATCCAATCACTGGCTAAATCCTGCCGCCTTAACCTCCGCAACATCTCCAAAATTCGACCCTTCCTGACTAATGACACCACAAAGCAACTTATTCACTCCTTGATTATTTCCCACCTCGACTACTGCAACTCTCTCCTCAATGGCCTACCCTTAAGCAGGCTATCCCCCCTTCAGTCTATTATGAATGCTGCTGCTAGACTAATACACCTCACTAATCGATCCGTGACTGCTGCTCTTCTCTGCCAATCCCTTCACTGGCTTCCCCTACCCCACCGTGTAAAATTCAAAATGCTAACCATAACATACAAGGCCATTCACAACATCGCCCCCATCTACATCACCAACCTCATCTGCAGATATCGCCCAAATCGCCCCCTCCGCTCCTCCCAGGACCTCCTGCTCTCTAGCTCCCTTGTTACCTCCTCCCATGCTCGCCTTCAGGGCTTCTCCAGAGCCTCTCCCATCCTCTGGAATTCCCTGCCCCAGTATGTCCGATCAGCCCCTACCCTGTCCATCTTTAGGAGATCCCTGAAAACTCATTTATTCAGGGAAGCCTATCCCACACCCACATAACTGTCCCTGAGCCACCCCCATCAAATCATTCTTTGCAGCTATTACCTTTTGTACCACCACCCCCTCCCTTTTAGAATGTAAGCTCTACGAGCAGGGCCCTCCTGTACCTTTTGTATTGTACTGTAATTGTGTTGTCCCCCTTATACATTGTAAAGCGCTGAGTAAACTGTTGGCGCTATATAAATCTCGTATAATAATAATAATAATAATAATAATAATAATAATAACTTGCTCTATGTGAAAATGAACTGCACCTTCTATATGTGGCCACTAGATGGCGCCATCATCATAAGTCAGAGCAGTGGTTCTCAACCTCAGTCCTCAAGTACCCCCAACGGGACATGTTTTGGGAATTTCCCTTCTAGATTAAATAGTTCTTATCAACATCATGCCATTGATATTGATTTAAAGTAGCTGTGCAAAGTAAAACCTGGAAACATGGCCCGTTGGGGGCACTAGACCCCAGCGCTCCCCACAACTTCAGTGCCCCCCAGAGCCCTATGCTAGCCTGGGCTCACAGTACTGAAGCACAGAACTCTACCCACACATGAGCAGCACTCAGGGGGACAGGAAGGAGCGCTCAGAGGGAAGGTGGAGGGTCTCGTGAAGCCACCAGATGGGCCTCTGTGTTGGAGGACTTGATAAAGGAAAGGGGGAGGGGTTTGCTCTCCATGGGACCTGCAACAGCAAAGTCCCGGGTGGCACGGCTTATCGGGATTCACCTGAGGGGGGTGGGGGTGGTGGGGGGGGGGGCATTTCTCAGTATTGGGAGGAAGAGTCTTGCTCCATCCCCTATAAATAGGAGGCGGGGGGGGTCACAGTTTTAGAGAAATCCGAAGCATGGGGTTGTTCTGAACTTTAAAGGGGGTCCAGCAGATGGTGAATGTGGCACTCTACAGATCCCTCATCCTACAAGAAGAAATAATTCTCAGAAATGACTTGAAGCCGGACTGAATGATTTGTTTACACACACTGCACTGATGATGCCCAACAAGCCTGGAACAGCTGTCTGGGGAGTGGAACACAGACACGGCAGAGGCGCCTTTACTTACAATCCATCCTGACGCTGACGGCCACCGGGGAAGACGTCACGCTCTCCTGTCTGCTCCAGCCACCCTCGCCGGTCCTCACCCAGGGGGTCACCGTACAGTAATGGCCGCCGGCGTCCTCCTCCTCACAGCCGTACACCCGCAGCCTGTACTCCATATCGCTGATCCGCTCCAAGGCCACCTCGCTGGAGCCGTTCCTCCGGCTGTGCTGGACCTGAGCCGTCCGATCCGCCCCCGCCAGGAAGACGGTGGAGCCGCTCGGCTTCTGGAGGTACCAGGAGACCTCGAATGCCATGTCCGCTGCGGAGAAAACCAGAGAGGTGAGGAGGGTCTGGGATGGGAGCGGGGTGATGAGCATGACAGAACGGGTGCTAGGTCTACCGCCGCTTCCCTGCACTACTCTGTATATGGGAAGGGAAGGGAAGGGAAGAGGAAAGGGGAAAGGGGGAAGAGGAAGAGAATAGATAGAGAAGAGCAAAGGGGAAGAGGAGAGAAGAGGAATGGGGGAAGAGGATAGGAAGAGAAGGAGGAGAAGGAGGAGAAGAGCAAGAGGAAAGGGCAAAGGGCAAGAGGAAAGGGCAAAGGGCAAGAGGAAAGGGCAAGGGCAAAGGGCAAGAGGAAAGGGCAAGGGCAAAGGGCAAGAGGAAAGGGCAAGGGCAAAGGGCAAGGGCAAGAGGAAAGGGCAAGGGCAAAGGGCAAGAGGAAAGGGCAAGGGCAAAGGGCAAGAGGAAAGGGGAAAGGGCAAGAGGAAAGGGGAAAGGGCAAGAGGAAAGGGGAAAGGGCAAGAGGAAAGGGGAAAGGGCAAGAGGAAAGGGGAAAGGGCAAGAGGAAAGGGGAAAGGGCAAGAGGAAAGGGGAAAGGGCAAGAGGAAAGGGGAAAGGGCAAGAGGAAAGGGGAAAGGGCAAGAGGAAAGGGCAAGAGGAAAGGGGAAAGGGCAAGAGGAAAGGGCAAGAGGAAAGGGCAAGAGGAAAGGGGAAAGGGCAAGAGGAAAGGGGAAAGGGCAAGAGGAAAGGGGAAAGGGCAAGAGGAAAGGGCAAGAGGAAAGGGGAAAGGGCAAGAGGAAAGGGCAAGAGGAAAGGGGAAAGGGCAAGAGGAAAGGGCAAGAGGAAAGGGGAAAGGGCAAGAGGAAAGGGGAAAGGGCAAGAGGAAAGGGGAAAGGGCAAGAGGAAAGGGGAAAGGGCAAGAGGAAAGGGGAAGACAAGAGGAAAGGGGAAGACAAGAGGAAAGGGGAAGACAAGAGGAAAGGGGAAGACAAGAAGAAAGGGAAAGGGCAAGAGGAAAGGGGGAAGACAAGAGGAAAGGGGAAGGCAAGAGGAAAGGGGAAGGCAAGAGGAAAGGGGAAGGCAAGAGGAAGAGAAGAGGTAAGGAAGAAGAAGAAGGGGAAGGTGAATAGGAAGGCAACTCTTATGATGGGTCCCCATTGGAGGAGGGGCGTGTTATCTACCCATCACATGACCGCAATGGACCGGCTGCTGACCTCTTAGGATGTTATTGTTACAAAAGGAATGGATTTGTATTTCCTATATCTTCAGAATAGAGGATGTCCATCAAGCAAACCTTACCAATGCCCCCAACTGATCAGATCGAGACAGAGGCCCCCCTACAAATCAATGCCCCCAATCTAATCAATCCCGGATCCATATCTCACTACATATAGCTACAGATGTAAGTAATACTTTATATTTTCTTCTATTCAGCTTTTTCTTGAAATAATGCTTCAGGTCTAAAGTTGATCCTGTGCAGGACTCATCTGCTTTTTCACAGCCCTAACAGTAAAGAACCCTTTCCCTTTACTTCTAGCAGTGCCTATGTACTCTGAGGGGACCTAGAAGTGAACTTGTGCTGTCCATGGCTTCACTTTAATGGCGGCCCCACTTGCCTTTCCTTTGACAGTTGGGAGAAAAATACCCGGTACATCCAGAAATGGAGAAGAATGGACTCCAGCCTTCCTCTGTGATAGAGTTTATGATTGGCCCAGGGTTGTCACATGGGGACAGAGAGGGAGTCCTCCATTCAGTATGACCCAGATCTGGGTCATTATAGGATTCCTCTATACACTCCCCCCATGGCTAAATGGAGCAGTGGAGGAGGAAAGGATAAGAAAATTATGTGCTGCTGGGAGGGGGGTAGCTGAGCTGCAGCGAGCCAATCAGATTAAATTAAGGTACTTCTAAAAATGGCGGCTATACCTGAGCGGTTATATTATAATGGGCTGCCGTTACCTGGATCCATGGCCGGGCCATCGATGGTTATGATGCACCAGAACTCGGATCTCTCACCAAGGTAAATACTGGAGCTGTCTGAGTAGGTGGTCACATTGAAGACGGGACCTGGTTAGGAGGAAATAAAGTTACATGATGACTATGGACACAAGATGATCATTTACTGACCAGAAGACCACTTACATTTCAGACCAGCAGGGGGCATACCAGGCCAAACCGACCCTAGTATGGATTCCTAGGTGTGCCCCCTATTGCTAACCCTGAGAGTAAGGCTGGTGCCAGAAGTCCTCACTTATTAGACATTCATATGTGAACCCCCCCACCAACCTCATTCTTAGCCCTGAGAGTAGGCCGGTGATGGGGGGCCTCAATTATTATTATTATTATTATACACTCGCATCTCTCCACATCATACAAAGACATTGTGGAAAATTGTGCTCTTCTACTCTCGGGGTAACAGTTTTATGAAGACCCTTTTCTGTTCCAGCATGACTTTGCCCCTCGTGTACAAAGCCAGCTCCATAAAGACATGGTGTGACCAGTTTGGTGTGAAGGAACTCCAGTTTCCTGCACAGAGCCCTGACCTCAACCCTACTGACAACCTTTGGAAAAAATTGGAAAGATGATCGTCAGCCAGATGTTCTCATCCAACATCAGTACCTGACAAATTCCCACAGACACCCTCCGAAATCTTGTGGGCAGTCTACCAAGGAGAGTGGAAAGGGTCATAGGCACAAAGGGGGCGAGGGCCAACTCCATATTAAAATGGCCATTGGGGGCGAGAGCCAACTCCATATTAAAATGGCCATTGGGGGCGAGGGCCAACTCCATATTAAAATGGCCATTTGGGGGCGAGGGCCAACTCCATATTAAAATGGCCATTTGGGGGCGAGGGCCAACTCCATATTAAAATGGCCATTTGGGGGCGAGGGCCAACTTCATATTAAAATGGCCATTTGGGGGCGAGGGCCAACTCCATATTAAAATGGCCATTTGGGGGCGAGGGCCAACTCCATATTAAAATGGCCATTTGGGGGCGAGGGCCAACTCCATATTAAAATGGCCATTTGGGGGCGAGGGCCAACTCCATATTAAAATGGCCATTTGGGGGCGAGGGCCAACTCCATATTAAAATGGCCATTTGGGGGCGAGGGCCAACTCCATATTAAAATGGCCATTGGGGGCGAGGGCCAACTCCATATTAAAATGGCCATTGGGGGCGAGGGCCAACTCCATTATAAAATGGCCATTGGGGGCGAGGGCCAACTCCATTATAAAATGGCCATTGGGGGCGAGGGCCAACTCCATTATAAAATGGCCATTGGGGGCGAGGGCCAACTCCATTATAAAATGGCCATTGGGGGCGAGGGCCAACTCCATTATAAAATGGCCATTGGGGGCGAGGGCCAACTCCATTATAAAATGGCCATTGGGGGCGAGGGCCAATTCCATATTAAAATGGCCATTGGGGGCGAGGGCCAACTCCATATGAATAGCCAAGGGTTTGGAATGGAATATCCAACAAGCTTGCATAGGTATGATGTTCAGGTGTCCACAGACTTGATTATATACTGTCTGTCTATCTTTATTATTTGATCATCCATCATCAACACCACCATCATTATCCTCCATCACCACCACCATCATCATCATCCATCATCACCACCATCACCACCACCACCACCCATCACCACCACCATCATCATCCATCACCACCTTACTCCCATGACATATCTCTCATCTCACCTGAATTTTGGAACTCCAGTTGTACCGGATTGGTAGTTTGATTCCGCACCATCCGCCACACTCCGCCCCCGCCCTGCGTCCAGGCCGAGATCGCGCACCGATAGGCACCACTGTTGTGGTTCTGTGCCTGGTAGCGTCTGAAGATATAGACGCCCTCCTTCCCTTTCTCTAGGAAGGTATTACTGCCGGCGGGCATCTTTCGATGCGTCATCCCCTCGCGGTTCAGAGAGATGACGATGACGGGGGGCTGAAGGGGGTCCTGGGTTGTCAGCGTCACCTGCACCGAGTATTGGGGGAAGGGGATATTCTTAGGCTGCACCGTGCACATCATCTCGAAGGTTCCTCCGGCTGCCGACACCGCCTGTACTGGCCTGGCGGTAACAACGAGGGAGGATTCTGTGGAAAGAGGAGAAACAATCAGGTGGGTTTACAAAGACCCAGGACCGAGACTGTATACCCCCTATGGGGTGAGCATAGGAAACCGCTGGCAGAAAACAAACTGAAGCTTCATAGTAACAGAAAAACGATCACCAATGGGTTCTGAACATTCCAGCGCTTCCAATCTGATCTGCCCAGCGGTGTCATCAGGTGCCACCATTATACCCAACACAGTCTGAGCGCCAATTCTAAAAAAAGTCACTGGCAAATGGCCCCATGGAATACCGGACTTCCGTCTAACAAGATGTAACACTACAAGTAGAAGATAGGAGGCATCACACAGATATCAGGGCCCACATATGGAAACTGAAGCCAGGTATCAGAGACAGATCATGTTTTCAGGATTTTCCCTTACATCTCACAGATGACTCCCCCTGTCTCTCCAACTCCGTAATCAACACAGCTCTTCCCAAAGGGGGATCCTGAAAACATGACCTGTCTGGGAGAACCAATGACCGGACTGTACACGGTGCTCAACATCTGAACACTCCCCAAGGTGTATGCAGCTATGGGACCCAACCAAAATCTAACAGAAGATCAGTGAGATGATGAGGAAAAGGATTTACGCCTCTAAATTTTGATCAAGCTTATAAATCTTTGAAATGGAAAGTTAGTGTAAACGTGAATGAATAAAAGCGAAAAAAACAAAAACAAAACAAAAAACAAATCTTTCATGAGGAAACTGAAAGCAAATGGATTCATTTTTGGGTTTCCTCATACTTGTTAGTTATTTCCTCATCAGACTATGCCTTTACGCGATTACCCGCTGTACCAGCAGATGGTCCACCTCCACTGATGAACCCATTATTTGGAGGAAAACTAGGAGAGAGAGCTAAACAGGGCGCTGTGTCTCTGCGCCAATGCAGCAGGATCTGCCAGCAATCGGGGCTGAATGGAAAATGGCGTTAAACAAACAAAAGGCGAGTAATGGCATGGACTTACACTTTAAATGAACAATACAGCGAAAGTTCACCCTTACAGAAAAATCTGTAAGGTGAACTTACACGGAGCCCCTCCTCACCCCCCCCCAGTCCCTCTGACCTGTTGCGCTGCGATCTCCCGTTCTGAGCTCCGGTATAGCTGCGTCAGGGGTCCAGGGCTTAGACATCCCCTTGGCATTCACGCGCCTTCTTCCCTGTTGACAGGACGGGCTACGCGGGTTGTGATTAGTCAGCGACGCCCACGCGCCGACCAATTAGAATGTTGCGAAATGTCACTCCGGATGGGGTACATTTTGGATATTCAGCTGTGGGGATTTCCAAGCCCCGGACCCCTGACGCAGCTATACCAGGGCTCAGAACAGGAGATCGCCACGCAACAGGTCAGCGGGCCCAAAGAAAGGGGGGGGTCCTGTGTAAGTTCACCTTACAGATTTTTCTGTAAAGGTGAACTTACCCTTTAAGCACAAGAGACTCCATCTTGCTTGCAATGTTGAAATGTGCTCCGTAACCTTCACCTAACACACAGACACAACTTTACTAGAAGTTCTCTCTCTCTCTCCCTCCCTCCCCTCCCCCCTCCTCAAGGTTTTAGTTTCGCAACTATGTATGGCATAGTTGATGAAATGTGACATTATTCTACATGCTAGTTTTTAAACAACATCTCACGCCACCCCCTTTGTCATCTTCTGCATAAAATAGAATGTAATAATAAATAATTGTCATGAGCATACGTTAAAACACAGTGATTGCGTCCTGTGAATCTGTTCCTGCATATGTATAGTTAACTTATTTTCAGTGTCTCCACCAGAAAATTTCCCTAACAGAACCCACAAGAGAGAAAGACTGCCAAGATCATTAACCCGTTTTCCTGCAATCACTTGATGTGCAGAGTCCTGTTCACTAAGGAGATTGTGGACCAGCTATAACGGAAGATAAAGTAGGTGTCTCCCCATTGCATACACACATTGGATAACGCTGAGACTGTGGGGAGCGTGTGTGAGAATACACGCTCCCCACAGTCTCAGCGTTATCCAATGTGTGTCTGGCAAATGAATATTGGTAGATGTGTGGATGCAATAGGGAGGCACTAAACATGACTTGTCTTCTCTATCATCTAGAGATGATAGAGATATGGCTTCTTATGGAAACATCTCTTTTGCATGCCATTGCTTAATGAAGTCAGTGTTTACACAAGGCCCGTTTTGTTGTCCTGTAAAAGAAAGATAAAGAAGGGATAGGCGTATCTGTATCTACAATAAGCCATCAGCCGAAAAAATACACCTCTTCCGTCGTCCCCATTGTTTGGAGGAGCTCTTGGCAAAATACCGAACCCAAACTTTATAGAACTGTCAATAAGACCTATATATACAAAGAAGACTTTTATAGCCAATGGCACAACCTTCTATGTGCATCGCCAAGTTGCTGCACCCTTCCTCCACGAGCTTCAAGACACAGGCAGCAAACAAAACAAATAATCTGCCATCGCCTCCCACTCAAATAAACATGGATTGTCTAGAACAGTAGTTGTCATTTATAAGCTATAGGTAGCCTGAAATGTGTCCCCTGACATCACCAAAGGGCCACACATAGAACCCTGTTTCCCCGAAAATAAGACCTAGCGTGATTGTCGTTGATGGTTGCAATATAAGCCCTACCCCCCAAATAAGCCCTAGTTAAAGTCCTTGTAGGTCTTATTTTCAGGGTATGGTTTATTTTGGGGGAAACAGGGTAGGGCTTATATTGCAGCCATCACTGACAATCACGCTAGGTCTTATTTTGGGGGAAACAGGGTATATGTAATGCTAGAGAGGACGGTTACAGACAGCAGACCTATTAGAGGAAATGAGGGTCAGAGATTGAGTAAAAAGTTGGTGGGGAGATGCTGCAGAAGACAATACCAAACTAGGAACAGGTTACATGAGGTTAGTAGAGATCAATGCCATTACCCTAATCAATGTCCCCACTACAGACAGCTGAGGGTCGCATATTATCAATGTTCCCGCTACAGACTGCTGAGGTCCGAGGGCCACATATCATATACCAAAGGATCACATGCAGCCCTCGGGCTAAAGGTTGGGCACCAGGGGAGGTCTATAAAAAAGGTACAGCAAAGTAAATATATAGAGTCCACTGAATCAGATGCAGGAGGTCCGAAATGCATTTAACCCTATGTAAGGCCAACGGTTTTGTATGTTTTATTAAACCCAAAAATGTTCTTGGGGTTCACAATTTTAAAGTGTATCAACTCAAAAGACAACATTGTGCAAATTTTCCTGCGAGTGTGGGTGATCTAGGGTGAAGGCGCTAGCATTGGTGGACGAAGGAGGGGCAATTGATATGAATGTCCTAACCCATTCCTGCCTGGGTCTTAAGGAGCGAATCATTGGCCGTCACAGTGGTCACATGATTGGGAGCCTGTCCTGCAGGCTACATGGTTAGCAAGAAGCTATTAAATGTTCTCCATGTTGCTGTGATAGTACATGAGGCGAAGGGTCTCCTTTGTAACTTTATTAGGTAAACCAGAGAGCCCTCTGCGCGTTTACACAAGGGCTGGATGTAGAAAAGGTTTGTAAGTAAACTGGGAACCTGGAAGTAACTGGGCTCTACAAGCTGAGGTGTACACAAGTGAGCGGAATACAGAGGGGAGCATGGAGGAGAACAGGACCCTGGTGGATACTCAAGGGTTGTGGTGGAATTAAAGGATCTCTCTGTAAGAGACAAATCGCTACGTTATCACAGCAATGTGTTGCATCTGATTCAGAAGGTTTGAAGTTTACTTTGTAATTTTATAAAGAAACACCTTTATTATAGTGGAAGATATTTGCGAATTAAGAGTTACTCATTTTGCTGTCTATCGAAGAACTAACAATAGTGGACATAGCTGACCTATGGAGTATATGGTACTGTGCTGACACCTAGAGATTGCAGGCAGAAAAGCTTCCTTCATAGAAGCTGATGTATCAAGGAAGTGGGGAGGGCTACAACCCAATAGGAAAGTCTACAAACTTTCGGAGTTCTAAAAGCCTGCAGCAAAACCTGAAGGGTGGACTCTACCAGGAGACAAATATAGACATAATATTCCCTCGCGTGCAGTGTGGATTATTTTATCTACCAGGAAACAACACTAAAGCTTCACTACAAGACAAAAAAAAAAAAAAAGACTGCCTAGATCAAGAACCTGCTTTCCTGACATTGCTTGTAGCCCGGAGTCCTGTTTGCAAAGGAAATTTTAGACCAGCTACAACAGAAGACAACTGACTTTTACTGCATTCCTATTGCATATAAACGTCTGCCAATGCCAATCCTAGGAAAGGATGGGTAGCATTTGTCCGCATGTAAATGTGCAGCACTCTGTAGGTCTTGTATTGTTTTCGCTTTGCTGTAAGCAGTTTGCACATGCAGTATTCTCGTTCAGTAAAAACATAATACTGGGATTATTACTTTGGGTTTACTGCAAGAATTCCACAAACAGTTGAAATAAAAAAAAAAAGGAAAATACAGACGCACACATCACCGCTTTGCGGTTTTACTTTTTATTACCTTCTGCAGCCCAGTTGACAGTGACTGGTCTGGAGGTCTCCTGGCTCACCGGTGTCCAGCTGTTGTCAATTTGCTGCTTCCACACGGTGCCCACACAGTGGTAGCTCCCCCGGTCCTCCTCCGATGTCCACTGTATCCGCAGGGCGAAGGTGCTGGGGTCCTGGCGAGAGAAGATTACCTCCCCCCTGTCCAGACGCTGCTGGTACGCCTCTCCCGCCTGCAGGGTCCAGTCCTGGTTCATGGAGCCCACCAATATGGACGTGGCAGGGTTCTGCCCCTGGAAATACCAGGACACGGACAGCCGCGGGTCGCCCGAAACAGTCATGTGACACAGGAGCTCCGTAGGCTCATCTGACATCAGGGGAAGAACGGACACGTTCAGCATCACCTGGAGGTCCGGCACTGCGGAGATGGAGGGAATAGGGAGTTAGTGCAGGAAATAAAGGGGAGGTCACAGCGTAGGTGAGTGCGTAACAGATCACGGGGAAAGGTAGATAGGGGGTGTAAAAGAATATAGGGAGAGGGAGATCAGGGGGTGTAACAGATCACAGGGAGAGGTAGATCAGGGGGCGTAACAGATCCCAGGGAAAGGTAGATAGGGGGTGTAAAAGAATATAGGGAGAGGGAGATCAGGGGGTGTAACAGATCACAGGGAGAGGTAGATCAGGGGGTGTAAAAGATCATAGGGAGAGGGAGATCAGGGGGTGTAACAGATCATAGGGAGAGGGAGATCAGGGGGTGTAAAAGATCATAGGGAGAGGTAGATCAGGGGGTGTAAAAGAATATAGGGAGAGGGAGATCAGGGGTGTAACAGATCATAGGGAGAGGTAGATCAGGGGGTGTAAAAGAATATAGGGAGAGGTAGATCAGGGGGTGTAACAGATCACAGGGAGAGGTAGATCAGGGGTGTAACAGATCATAGAGAGAGGTAGATAGGGGGGTGTAACAGATCATAGGGAGAGGTAGATAGGGGGGTGTAACAGATCATAGGGAGAGGTAGATAGGGGGGTGTAACTGATCATAGGGAGAGGTAGATAGGGGGGTGTAACTGATCATAGGGAGAGGTAGATCAGGGGGTGTAACAGATTTATGAGCGGAAGGTATATAGGGGTATAACAGATCATAGGGAGAGGTAGATAGGGGTGTAACAGATTTATGAGTGGAAGGTATATAGGGGTATAACTGATCATAGGGAGAGGTAGATCAGGGGGTGTAACAGATTTATGAGTGGAAGGTATATAGGGGTATAACAGATCACAGGAAATGGAAGATCAGAGTGTAGAGCAGAGATCAAAGGCTCACAGAGACAGATCTAGGACTCAGTCACAGGCCCTGGACGTGGATCCCACCAGAACTGCAGCCAATAAATCGGGATGGATGAAGGAGGTCCACCCACACAGTCTGCACCCCTTCCCCGATCAGCCATGGGAGCTCCACCTTTATCAGGTACGGAACTTCTATATAATCCAATTTGTGATTTAAGGCCGATGAGGTGATAAAACATTTCCAATACATTAAAATGGCAGAGAGGAAAATTTTTATTTCATCCAACAAGTGCAGAAGAAAGTTCCCGGAGGTGAGCGGATTATATTCCTTGAGGAGCCGCGGCCACACACACCGAGTGAGAGCAGCTGGCAAGACGGGGAGGTATTTCCTGCTGGAGAGGAGCACTGATGCCTATAATAGGACGTTCCATGCAGGCTTCCATGAGACAATTAGAGGAGCAGGAGGAGAAATCTGCCATAAAATCTCAGAGCGGAAGGTGGAAGAATAGGGGGAGGGCTTTCTCTTTCCCGTTTTGTGACACCTGGACGCGAAGTGATGGGAAAGTCCCTCTTGGGAATGCAGAGAGCACTCTATTTTTTTTATTTTTAGTTTTTTAGTTTAAAAAGTCTGGGCCGGAGTTGGCCCTTAAATGCCAAAATATCTCGGGCTGCCATCACATTTATTGCACCTCTGGAAATTGGAGGATTTCCATTAATGAGATTCTGGCGACCTGTGCAGATCAGGTGCGGCTGGCGGGATTGGACGCGCTCGGGCGAGGAGCGCTAATCACAGAACCCAGCAGGAGGTCCGGTGTAGGAAGGAAGAGTCAGCCAAGGGTGACGTGAAGAGGTGCAATCTACTTTTATTAACCCGAAAATAAAACAGGAATCTCTCTCTCTCTCTCCCCCCAAGGCCAGACTCCCCCACAGCATCAGCACTGACAGCCCGAGTAGCTTCCTTTTTAAAAAAAAAAAAAAGAAAAAAAAAAGAAAAAAAAAGAAAAAAGAATAATAGAATAAAATGATCGGTAATGATGAATTAAATAGTACAAAATTAATTAAAAAAAGGAATTAAATCATCCCCAGTTTTTTTTAAAAATAAAAACAGATACAGCCCACCCCCCACACATCAGACCAGAGACCCCTGCAGCCTTGGCACGGTCATTCCTGATGCCTTAATGGAAAAAAAATAAAAAAGAGCTTAACGTAAAACATTATTATTATTAATAATAATAATAATATTAAAAACTACTAATTCTTCTGTAAAAAAAAACACCAATTCTCAGACTGGAGACCCGTGCTGCCAACTCCATTGGCTTAAAAAAAAAATTAAAAATACAAAATAATTATAATAAAAAGAGTCATAATGTTAAAAAATTAAATTAAATTAATTCAAACCATCGTCAATTTTTTAAATTAAAAATAAAACCAGAAGCAACCTCCTCTTATCTTTGATGTCCCCAGCCACATATCATCTGACATACCAGGAACACACGGGGTTATTAGGATCACTTACCTTCAGAGACCACCTTCACCCTGACAGCATCAGATGTCCGCTCTGCCGCTTTCTTCCAGCTGCCATCCCTCAGCGGGGTCCAAGCAGAGCCCCGACACGTGTAATCCCCTGAGATCCGAGCCTGGGGCACCTCCAGCTTGTGAGTGTAGGTCTTCTCCTGGGATGGTTCTGGGTCAGGTCCACCGAGCAGCTCTTGAATGGCTCCACCATCGGACCGGAACCAGCGGACTTGGATCAGCACTGGAAGATTGGAGTCCAGAGACACCTGGCAAGGAACGGTGAAGGGGGACCCCTCCTGGACCTCCACTTCCTTCACCGGTATGGTGACTGTCAAATCTACAATACAAGAGACAGGGAATAGACTTATAAATGGTGTCGCCCCCCAACCACAGATAATACCGAGTCTATTCTCTAGGGCCCAGGCTGGCGTCATTTTGGATTGAAGGGATGGAGCTCAGTTTTGGGAGACATAGGATAATGGAGATCTAATCCCAGCAGACTGACTGGGGACGTGGCTCAGTTTTTTGGGAAACACATTAGGTAGTGAGAGAGCCTAATCTCCAAGGGCCCAAGCTGTGGTCACGCTGGGTTGGATTAAAGGGACGGAGCTCAGTTTTGGGACATACAAAGATAATGGGAGTCTAATCTTGAAGGTGCCCGGCTGGGGTCATGTTGGATTGGAGGGATGGGGCTCAGTTTATAGGGACACATGGGGTAATGGAAGTCCAATCCCAAAAGGCCTATTCTGGGGTCATGTTGGATTGGAGAGACGGGGTTTAGCGTGAGGATACACAGGGTAGAGGTAACCTAATCTGAAAAGGCCCAGAGCTAGGGTTGGGTTGGGTTGGATTGAAGGGACGGGGCTCAGTTGGACATGGAAGGTAGTGAAAGTCTAATCTCAAAGAACCTGGGCTGCACTGGATTGAAGGGGACAGGGCTCAGTTCTGGGACCCATAAGGTAATGGGAATCTAATACTGAAGGGGAGGCTGGGGTTGTGCTGGATTTGAGAGAAGGGGATCAGCTTTGGTAACACACAAGATAATGGGGGTCTTATGTTTAAGGGCCCACACTGTGGTTGTATTGGATTGGATGGATGAGGTTTAGCTTGAGAACACACAGGGTAATTGTAGCCCAATTTCCAAGGGCCAGAAACTAGGGCTGTGTTGGATTGAAGGGATGTGTTTCAGTTTTGGGACACACAAGGTAGTGAGAGAGCCTAATCTCCATGGGCCCAAGCTGTGGTCATGTTGGATTGGATTGAAGGGACGGAGCTCAGTTTTTGGACATACAAAGACAAAGACAATGGTAGTCTAATCTTGAAGGGCCCGGCTGGGGTCATGTTAGATTAGAGGGATGGGGCTCAGTTTATAGGCACACTAAGGGTAATGGAAGTCTAGTCCTGAAAGAAGAAAAGTGCACCGGTCAGATGTAATAAAGTGACTTTTTCGAAAGGGCGAGTTGCCGGCTCTCTACCTTATACCATCAAAAGGCCTGCTCTGGGGTCATGTTGAATTGGAGAGATGGGGTTTAGCTTGAGGACACAGAGAGTAATAGTAGCCTCATCTCAAAAGGCCTGAGCTAGGGCTGGGTTGAAGGGACGGTGCTCAGTTGTGGGACATAGAAGGATAAAGGGGTCTAATCTTGAAGGTGTCCGGCTGGGGTTATGTTGGATTGGAGGGATGGGGCTCAGTTTATAGGGAAGCATGGTGTAATGGATGTGTAATATCAAAAGGCCTGCTCTGGGGTTTGTGTTGGATTGGAGAGACGGGGTTGAGCGTGAGGACACACAGGGTAATGGTAGCCTAATCTCAAAAGTCCCGGAGCTAGGGCTGGGTTGGATTGAAGGGATGGGGCTCAGTTCTGGGACATGCAAGGTAGTGGGAGCCTAATCTCAAAGGATCTGGGCAGCAGTTGCGCTGGATTGAAGGGACAGGGCTCAGTTCTGGGACCAATAAGGTAATGGGAATCTAATCTTGAAGGGGAGGCTGGGGTTGTGTTGAACTGGAGGGATGAGGTTTAACTTAAGGACACAAATGGTAATGAAAGACTAATCTCCAAGGGTGAGGAGCTAGAACTGTATTGAATTGAAGGGACGAGGCTCGGTTTTGGGACACACAAGGTAGTGGTAGTCTAATCCCAAAGGGCCTGGGCTGGGGTTATGTTGGCATGGAGCTCAGCTTGGGGACACACAGGGTAATAGGGGTTCTAATCTTGAAGGGCACCAGACTGGGGTTGCATTGGACTGGAGAGATGGGGCTCAGTTTTAGGACACACAGAGAAATGGGGGTCTAATCTTGAAGAGCACCGGGTTGGGGTCTTGTTGGACTGGAGAGATGGGGCTCAGTCCGGGGACACACAGAGAAAGAGACAGAGAGGGGACCCGGTGTGTTCTGATCATAGCTTGGGTTCATTTGATGGCAGATCTGAAAAATACTGAACTCTCATTCATGGCTTCTCTTTAGTAAAAAAACTATTGCTTCAAATTACAGAAGATCATTTATTTATGGGACAAACTGGTAACAGACCTCCTTTCCCAACCATGTGACATAAAAACAGGCTCCTCCCCTTCCATAATATTATACAGATTATTAATCCCATTCTCCCCCCATTTCCCCTCACTCACCCATTGGCCAAACTTCCACTTGAGCCACGCCCACTCTCTTCTCCTGGATGTTCTCCCAGCCATCAGGCCCCTGCACCCAGGTCTGTGCCACACAGCTATAATCTCCTCCATCCGTTGATTGGGCGCCATCTACAGTCAGCTGGTACTTGTCAGATTCGGCCGTGTCCAGTCGCACCTCCCCGCGGTTGTATCGGTCAGCATAGTCCGGTCCGGGCTGGAAACGCCCCAGGTGGGTCAGTGTCAGGACCTTGGAGGTGGACCCTGCTGTCTGTCGCTCCCAGGTCAGGGACAGGTGAGTGTGAGCAGCAGACTCAGAGAAGCCCGCCTGGCACTGCAGCTGGAAAGACCCTCCTTCTGTCACATTGCGCACAGTGGTCGTACGACCCTTCGGGCCATGCAGGCTCAGCGTGTCGGGGATCACTGGATAGAGAAGAAGAAGGAGAGAGGAATTAGGATGACAATGATTGGTGCAGGACAAACCCCAGAGACACAATACATGACGGGTTGGCGGGTGAGAACAAACCCTTGTGAGCCTTTTACATTACAGTCATTGGAGTCGAGTACTCCCAGGTTCCCGAAAAGGGTCATTTCCCCCAGAACAGACCATAAATATTTGGTTTTCATTAACGGGGATCTCTGTGCCGAAGTTCTGGTTTTGCTCACTAGCTGCATTTTTGGAGGAGATGCAACTATTCCTACTGGGTTTTATCTTAGAATATGAAAAGTGCAACAGGGAAACACCCCCGAAGGTTGACGGGAACAGAATCAGGAAGGTCCCCGGGGACACACAGAAGCCAGCTTGGTGGCTCACCCCAACAGAATCCCCTTAGAACTGAAATATCACTTTTGGGTGGACTAGCCCTTTAAAATAGCCTTCCATCTCATTTACTGGTTTTACTAGGTCCTGAATTGAATTGCCCATCTCTGATTATTGGATACATTTGTGAAAATTGATGGATAAAACCAGATGTCCTCTGCCCCCACAAGGTCAGATGTTCGTTCACACTGGATCTGTTCTTTTCCAGATACTTGGCTGGTGCCCCCCCGAGATGGTGATGTTGTGGGGCCCTTCATATTCCTTCACAGGTATGTAAATGTGGAGGTGTGATGTGAACTTGGCATTGTGTACCTTGCTGAATAAGATTCTGTGCAGGACTGCAAGTCCAAGAGGAACCCTCAGGAGAGTCTGGACCACCATAGTGCAGATGAGACAGACTCTGAAGGGGGAGAGCGATGGAGGATCCGATTGGTGGACGCAGACAGTACAGGTGATCTGAGGCTTTCCCACCATACCAGTGTGAGTCAGGCACTGCAGGGGTTAATAGAGGAGTATTATAGCGGTACTAGGTCAAACATGGCCGCCCTCTGGCCAATGTATTGTATATAATGCATGTACAGCATTGTAGCGTCCTGATTGTAGGGGAACGTGGGCTGTCACTGTGCAGCAGAGACCCCCAACTGAATGGCGATCTGTTCTGTGTCAGCACAACCCCCCCCCCACCCCAACCACCCCCTGGGGGCACTTCTTTCTTCAAACACAACTTCAAAAAGGACTCTGAAGGTCACACGAAGGGTCGCTCTGCCTGGTACACAGGACGCCATGAACGGGGCCCAGACAGTGTCCTCACCCCCCTTGTTTATAGAGAATGGGGGACATCTATGGGAGACGTGTTTAACAATCGACAGAACTTCATTACATAGAAGATTTCTGGCAGATCAACTCTAAAGGGTTTGTACAGCTCAAACTTTTTTCTTCTTTTTTACAGTTGGATGGATTGTGGAAGTGTGAAGACTCCCGCCAAAGTTTTACTCCTGTCGGTGCCACCAACTCTATTTGTTCTGGTGTCACCATAGCTGAAAGGGATGGGAAATCTTAAATTTGTGGTCCCCAGAACAGGAAGAGAGGAAATCTTCCAATGGGGACACCTGTTCTGGTGAGAACTGTCCGAGAGGGGAATTCTCTCACTTCCTGCTGTGTCTCTCAGATAGGAAGTGAAGGGAAATCTCCCCAACTGGAGAGAAAAAAAAAAACTGAGGGCGTCTTAACCATTCCCTACTCTATCCAAAACTAAAAATAATGTTTTGGCTTTACATACACATAAAAAAGGGTTCAATAAGGAGCCAGTGTTCACCAATCCCAGGCTATGGATTGCTATATGCTGATCTCATACAGAAGAGTTCACCAATTCTGGGTCATCGATTACTTTGGCCCAGGATTGGTAAACTCCTCCATACAGGACTGGGATTAAGTAATCCATGGCCCGGGATTGGTGAACGCCTCCATACAGGACTGGGATTAAGTAATCCATGGCCCGGGATTGGTGAACTCCCCCATACAGGACCAGGATAAAGTAATCCATGGCCAGGGATTGGTGAACTCCTCCATACAGGTCCGGGATGAAGTAATCCATGGCCTGGGATTGGTGAACTCCTAGATACAGGACCGGGATGAAGTAATCCATGGCCAGGGATTGGTAAACTCCTCCATACAGGACTGGGATTAAGTAATCCATGGCCCAGGATTGGTGAACTCCCCCATACAGGACCAGGATAAAGTAATCCATGGCCCGGGATTGGTGAACTCCTCCATACAGGACTGGGATGAAGTAATCCATGGCCCGGGATTGGTGAACTCCTCCATACAGGACTGGGATGAAGTAATCCATGGCCTGGGATTGGTGAACTCCTCCATACAGGACCGGGATGAAGTAATCCATGGCCTGGGATTGGTGAACTCCTAGATACAGGACCGGGATGAAGTAATCCATGGCCAGGGATTGGTGAACTCCTCCATACAGGTCCGGGATGAAGTAATCCATGGCCCGGGATTGGTGAACTCCCCCATACAGGACCGGGATAAAGTAATCCATGGCCCGGGATTGGTGAACTCCTCCATACAGGACCGGGATGAAGTAATCCATGGCCTGGGATTGGTGAACTCCTAGATACAGGACCGGGATGAAGTAATCCATGGCCAGGGATTGGTGAACTCCTCCATACAGGACCGGGATGAAGTAATCCATGGCCCGGGATTGGTGAACTCCCCCATACAGGACCGGGATAAAGTAATCCATGGCCCGGGATTGGTGAACTCCTCCATACAGGTCCGGGATGAAGTAATCCATGGCCAGGGATTGGTGAACTCCCCCATACAGGACCGGGATAAAGTAATCCATGGCCCGGGATTGGTGAACTCCTGCATACAGGACTGGGATGAAGTAATCCATGGCCCGGGATTGAACTCCTCCATACAGGACTGGGATGAAGTAATCCATGGCCTGGGATTGGTGAACTCCTAGATACAGGACCGGGATGAAGGAATCCATGGCCCAGGATTGATGAACTCTTCCATAAGAGACCAGCATAAAGTAACCCATGGGCTGGGATGGGTTGGCTTCTTGGTGTGGGACTGCAATTTACTAATAGGTTGCCTTGGGATCAGTGAACTCGTCCATACAGGACCTGCATATAGTAATCCATGGCCCAGGACTAGTGAACTCCTTTATGTGGAACCAGGATATAGCAATTCATGTCCTGGGATTGGTGAATGCCTCCGTACGGGACTGGGATATGGTAGTCAATGGCCTGAGATTGGTGTACGCTTCTGTACAAGACTGGCATATGGTAACCCATGGTCCGGGATTGGGGAACTTTTCCATATGGGACCAGCCTAAATGTATCTATATTCCAGGATATAGCTCCTCCATACAGAACCAGGATATAGATAAATTTATGCCAGTCCCCTATGAAAAAATGTTCACCAATCCCAGGCATTGCCTTACTTTATCACAATCCCATACAGAGGCGCTCACCAATCTTAGGCCATGAATTACTATATCCTGGTTCCACATGGAGGAGTTCACCAGTCCCAGGCCATGGATTACCATATACTGATCCTGTATGGAGGAGTTCACCAGTCCCAGGCCATGGATTACCATATACTGATCCTGTATGGAGGAGTTCACCAGTCCCAGGCCATGGATTACCATATACTGATCTTGTATGGAGGAGTTTACTGATCCCAGGCAATCTATTAGTAAATCGCAGTACCATGCCAAGACGTTAACCCATCCAGGCCCATGGCTCATTATATGCCACTTCTGTACAGGGGAGTTCACCAATACCAGGCCATGGATTACTAGATCTATAAGCTAGTTACAGGCCACGAGATACTATATTACGCTCCTGTCTGGAGTTTATCAATCTTGGGCCACAAAGTACTATATGCTGGTCCTGTACAGAGGACTTCACTATTCACCAATCCTGGGCAATAGATTACCACATCCCAGTCCTGAACAGAAAAGATGACCAAATTTGGGCCAGGAATGACTGACTATATCCCGGTCCTGAATGGAGGAGATGACCAAACTTTGGGCCATGAATTACTATATCCCAGTTCTGTACAGAGGAGTTCACCAAGCCCGGGACATGGATTACTACATGCTGGTCTCATACGGTGGAGTACATGGGGGGCGTCACCGTTTACCAATCCTGGGCAATGGATTACCATATCCCGGTCCTGGATGAAGGAGATGGCTGAACCCAGGCCATGGATTACTATATGCTGTCCGTACTGAGGAGTTCCTCAATCTTGGGTCACGAGTTAATACATGCTGTCTCGCGAGCAGAAATTTCCCAATCCTAGGCCATGGATTACCATATGTCAGTCCCATACAGAAGAGTTCCCCAATCCAGGTCCATAGATTAATATATGCCAATCCCAAGTTCCACCATCCCGGTTCATGGATTACTATATACTGGTCCTGTATGGAAGAGTTCCCCAATCCCAGGTCATGGATCACCACATGCTGGTCTCGTAAAAGGAGAAGTTTCCCAACCCCAGGCCATGGATTACCATATGTCAGTCCCATACAGAAGAGTTCTCCAATCAAAGTCCATGGATTACCCAAATCAATCCTGGGCTGTATGGAAGAGTTCCCCAATTCTGGTCCACGAATTGATATATGCCAATCCCATGCGAAAAAGTTCCACAAACCCGGTCCTGTATGGAAGAGTTCCCCAATCCCAGGCCATGGATTATCATATGCTGGCCTCATGTGAAGGAGTTCACCAATCCTGGGCCAACACCAGCTACAACGTTCTTGCTGTTCTAAAGCACAGCCAGAGAGTTGATACAATTTATAGAAAGTCAATAATTAGGGAATACTCCTTATGATTTACAGCCTTGGATGAAAAAGATTTTATATAATTTACAGAATTCAGTCAGGGTGATTATTATTTTGTAAGTGTCCCCAGGTATCTAAGTGTGGACTTACACTTTGAGATTGGAGTAGGGTTAGCTGCTGAGATATGCATGTGTGTAGGGGGGGGGGGGGGGTTGGGGAGATTCGCTGTAAGTAAATCTAAATGTACTTCCTTGGGTCTGCATTTCTGCATGCAGCCAGCAGGGGGCAGCCAACTCATCTACTCACCATTTACAGCGACTTTTGGAAGGAACAAAGGAAAAAAAAAAAAAGGTTCAGAGAGTTTTCCAACATAAATAAAGTCCTGATTAAAGCAGAGAGAATGATGGGGCTTCCCACGTATCAACCACACAGCGAAGCTGGACCAATCTCAGGACCCGCTAAGCCTTAAAAAGTGTCTCGCTAGCAAAATCTGAACACGTATAGGCGTGCCAAGCTGTACTTCGGCAGGTCCCGGCATCCCACAATGCGTGCCTCTCTACTATTTCTAGAAAAGGCCATGCCGAGCATTTGTGGGAGGTTCTGGGGTTTGGGGCTCCCGAGGAGCAGAGTCCAGCACAGGGGTAAAACACCTGACAGTACCACCTCTTACAGAATGGCAACTGGATCAAAGAACAGGTTCTCTTTAAATTAAAAAAAGTTAGGACTGATTATTTTCTCTTGCAGCTTAGAGTGGACTGACTTGCTCCTGAATTCTACAAAGTGTGCGCAGCTCCACCTGCAAGACAGGGCACAGAGTCATCAACCCCACAGCAAGCAATCAGGCTCCCTCTTTCAATCTCTAACCTACAGATGAAAGATCAGAGGAGATCTCTTATTGGCTAAGCTATCAATTTACAGAAGGAGAGGTGATGTGCTTCCTTCCCTGAGAGGGTACAATCTCCACAGCACCCAAATGCTACTCGCCCACAAATCGAGGAACAGTCCTCAACACTGCCCACGTCAATAAATTCTCATGGGAAATATTGCTCCTATAGTTCCCCCCGAAGATCTTCTTTAATAACCAAAAACAAAGAAGGTGGCTTGGACTCTCATAGTGGAACTCCAGCCAATCTGGAAACAGTTGGGAGGGTTGAGAAGCTCTGATGGGACTGTGTATTGCTGTCTTTGTCCCCACTGAGATTTCCTTCACTTTCCCCCCCTCCCTTCACCTGTCGGTTTTGGCTTGCCCTTCGATGTTCCACCAGGACAGAAGCTCCCCTATGAGTTGCATCCTTGCAGCTGTTACTGGGAGAAGGACACCAGCAAGCCCTCCCTCCTATCTCCTATGCCAAGAGGAAAGCTTGGGCACCCAGAAGTAACATCACCCCGCACCAGAAGGGGCAGCTCCCCAAACCAGAAGTGGCGTCGGATCACCCAACTCCAGCAGTGACACCAAGCTACAGCAGCTTCCATGAGTACTGGGGGCCTCCAGACAGGACCAGGAGCCCCCCCCTAAGGTGCATTTTAGCAAGGCTTCCGCCCCCAGCACAGCAATGCATGCACCACAAGATACCGGCCAGTTGGAAACGCAACATACGTATGTCATATGGAGGTTTTCATCAAGTCTCTCCTAGAAATTGTCTGTACAAGGCACTTAAGGAGAACCAGGCCTTCTTACTCATATCTAGGAGGGCGAGGGAACAGGGAAAGACCTCCAAAAGGGTCCAGTAGCAAGCAGAGACTCCCCAACCCAGGTTCCAGATGACGCATGTCCACCAGGCAGTGGCAAAAAAAACAAACAAAAAAAACGAAAAAAAAAAAAAAAAAAAAAAACTTGACACGTCTCAGGAGGGACCTCCTTTTAATATTTGCCATGGGGAAGCATTTCCTTCCTTGGTGGGAGAAGCCCACCTCATACGGTATTCTAGAAGACGACTGATAAAAGAAGATGCTAGAGTTCCACACAGATTTTTTTTTTTTTTTTTTTTTTTTTATACAAATGGCTCAAATTTCAATAACTACAGATATCTAGCAATCAGAAAACATTTGGGGTCCTTTGGCGGTCCCCATATACTGGTTACCTTTCAGCTGCACATGGTCGTCGTAGTTCCCGCTGACGGTGGCGTCGGTGCTGGGGGTGGAGCAGGTGTAGTTCCCTTCGTCGGACGAGCTCAGCTGTCTTAACCGGAGGAGGACCTCGCTGTTCCCCGTTCTCTGAAGCTGGATGTCGCCTGCCCCCACCCGACCTTTAAGTGCAGCGTCTGTGAAGGTATCATCCCAGGTACTGAGGACGCTGACCACAGGGCCGGAACCCGGGGAAAATGTCCATTCAAAGTTCTGCTCTCTGGGGCCCTCATAGTCGCTAACGTTACAGGAGATGGCGATATCAGTGCCTTCCACCCGCAGGAGAGGACCTGAAGGGACACGGACAATACGACTCCACACAGCAACTGTAGAGAGAAAAAAAAAAACAGGGTGAGGGGGGACATCACTCAAATGATGAAACTCTGAACATCAACATTTACCAGGCCCAAAATGTATGTAGTTAAGAAGAAGGTTGAGGAAGGGGTTCGGAGCGGGTGGAAGAAAAATAAAAAGGAGGAAGGGGTAAGAATAAAGTTTAGGGAAGGAGGTGGAGGAAGGGGTTTAGGACCAGGTTAAGGGAAGGAGTAGAAGGAAGGGTCATCACCAGTTGGAGAAAAATAAAGGAGGAAGGGGTCAGAATGGGGTTCAGGGAAGAAAGTGCAGAGAAGGGTCAGGACAGGGCTGGAGAAAGATAAGGGAGGCGAAGGAAGTGGTCGGAATGGGGTTTTGGGAAGTAGTAGAAGAAAGGGTCAGGATGGGTTTGGAGAAGGGGGGGAGTAAGGGTTAGGGGAAGGAGTGGGTCAGGACAGGGTTAGAGCATAGGAGTTAAAGGAAGGGGTCAGACGGTGTTATGGGAAGGAGTTGGAGGAAGGGGGTCAGGGCAGGGTTCCAGGAAAAAGCTGGAAGAAGGGCCAGGATGGGCTTTGGGCAGAATTTGAAGAAGGAGTTGGATAAATAGTTAGGACAGGGCGCAAGGAAGGGGTTGGAGGAAAGGTTAGGATAGGATTGGAGGAAGTTGTAAGGACGGCATTTGGGGAAAGATTTGGATGAAGGAAATGGATAGGGCAAGGTTTCTCAAACAGGGTTCTGTGGAACCCTAGGATTCTGTAAGAGGTTCCCAGGGGTACAGCCACGATCTACCCATCAGTCGCATGCAGATGACAGGTAGATCCTGCCCTCATCCCATGTGCCCTCATCCCATGTGCCCTCATCCCATGTGCCCTCATCCCATGTGCCTTCATCCCATGTGCCTTCATCCCATGTGCCCTCATCCCATGTGCCCTGCTGTGTGTCTTTATCCCATGTAAGGTGCTCTAAACCCATGTGCTCCGATTGCATGTAAGGTGCTCTGATGCCATGTGCCTTGACCCCATGCACTCTTTTGTGTGCCCTGATCCCATGTAAGGTTCCTTGCTGTGTGCCCTAATCCTGTGTAAAGTGCTCTGCTGTCCCCCATGTAGTGTATCCTCCTGTGCTTGGTCAAGCTGCCCCCCCCCCCCCCTTGCACTGCTTATCTTAAGTTGGACCCAGAATTAAACATCTGGGCAGAAAAAAAAAGACAAGTTTCACAATAAACATGTATGCATGTTTTAATATGGCTTATATTATTCAATGCCATTTCTAAAAATATTTGTTATATTAACAGCTCGCTGATCACACCAAAGTTCAGTGAGTTGTAGGTGGGAAACCCCTGAAACGTGTATGAGATCTCAAAATTTTTGCCAGGGGTTCCTCCAAGGTAAAAAGGTTGAGAAACCCTGGGAGAGAGGAAAGAGTTGGAGGAAGGGTCAGGAAGTGGTTTGGGGAAAGAGTTGGAGGAAAAGCCAGGTCAGGGTCCAGGGGAAGTGATTGAAATAAGGGGTAAGGACAGGGTTTGGGGGGGGGGGAGATCTGGACGAAAGGTCAGCACAGGGTTTTAAAGGAGTTGGGGTCAGGAAGTAGTTTGGTGAAAAAGTTGGAATAGGTCAGGACAGGGTTCAGGAGGGACTTGGAGGAGGGTGTTTTAGGGAAAGAGTTGGAGGAAGGGTCAGGAAGTAGTTTGGGGGGAAAAGAAAAAAAAAAGTTGAAAGCATCAGGAATGGGTTTGGGGAAGTAGTTTGAATAAGGATCAGGACAGGGTTCAGAAGGGAGTTGGAGGATGGGGTTTGGGGAAAGAGTTGGGTGAAGGGTCAGAAAGTGGTTTGGGAAAGTCGTTGGAATAATGGTCAGGAAGTGGATAGAGTTAGAAGATGGGCCAGGACAGGGTTTGGAGAAGGATTTGGAGGAAGGTGAAGAGAAGATTTGAAGACGGGGTTTTGGGAGGAAAGCCAAGGACAGGGTTTTGGGAGGAAAGCAGAGGACAAGGTTCTTTTGGAGGAAAGCCGAGGACAAGGTTTTGGGAGGAAAGCCGAGGACGGGGTTTTGGGAGGAAAGCCGAGGACGGGGTTTTGGGAGGAAAGCCGAGGACGGGGTTTTGGGAGGAAAGCCGAGGACGGGGTTTTGGGAGGAAAGCCGAGGACGGGGTTTTGGGAGGAAAGCCGAGGACGGGGTTTTGGGAGGAAAGCCGAGGACGGGGTTTTGGGAGGAAAGCCGAGGACGGGGTTTTGGGAGGAAAGCCGAGGACGGGGTTTTGGGAGGAAAGCCGAGGACGGGGTTTTGGGAGGAAAGCCGAGGACGGGGTTTTGGGAGGAAAGCCTAGGACGGGGTTTTGGGAAGAAAAGCCTAGGACGGGGTTTTGGGAAGAAAAGCCTAGGACGGGGTTTTGGGAAGAAAAGCCTAGGACGGGGTTTTGGGAAGGAAAGCCTAGGACGGGGTTTTGGGAGGAAAGCCGAGGACAGGGTTTTGGGAAGAAAAGCCGAGGACGGGGTTTTGGGAAGAAAAGCCGGAGGACGGGGTTTGGGGAGGAAAGCCGAGGACGGGGTTTGGGGAGGAAAGCCGAGGACGGGGTTTGGGGAGGAAAGCCGAGGACGGGGTTTGGGGAGGAAAGCCGAGGACGGGGTTTGGGAAGAAAAGCCGAGGACAGGGTTTTGGGAGGAAAGCCGAGGACAGGGTTTTGGGAGGAAAGCCGAGGACAGGGTTTTGGGAGGAAAGCCGAGGACAGGGTTTTGGGAGGAAAGCCGAGGACAGGGTTTTGGGAAGAAAAGCCGAGGATGGGGTTTTGGGAAGAAAAGCCGAGGATGGGGTTTTGGGAAGAAAAGCCGAGGACAGGGTTTTGGGAGGAAAGCCGAGGACAGGGTTTTGGGAGGAAAGCCGAGGACAGGGTTTTGGGAGGAAAGCCGAGGACAGGGTTTTGGGAGGAAAGCCGAGGACAGGGTTTTGGGAAGAAAAGCCGAGGATGGGGTTTTGGGAAGAAAAGCCGAGGATGGGGTTTTGGGAAGAAAAGCCGAGGACAGGGTTTTGGGAGGAAAGCCGAGGACAGGGTTTTGGGAGGAAAGCCGAGGACGGGGTTTTGGGAAGAAAAGCCGAGGATGGGGTTTTGGGAAGAAAAGCCGAGGATGGGGTTTTGGGAAGAAAAGCCGAGGACAGGGTTTTGGGAGGAAAGCCGAGGACAGGGTTTTGGGAGGAAAGCCGAGGACAGGGTTTTGGGAGGAAAGCCGAGGACGGGGTTTTGGGAAGAAAAGCCGAGGATGGGGTTTTGGGAAGAAAAGCCGAGGATGGGGTTTTGGGAAGAAAAGCCGAGGACAGGGTTTTGGGAGGAAAGCCGAGGACAGGGTTTTGGGAGGAAAGCCGAGGACAGGGTTTTGGGAGGAAAGCCGAGGACGGGGTTTTGGGAGGAAAGCCGAGGACGGGGTTTTGGGAGGAAAGCCGAGGACGGGGTTTTGGGAGGAAAGCCGAGGACGGGGTTTTGGGAAGAAAAGCCGGAGGACAGGGTTTTGGGAAGAAAAGCCGGAGGACGGGTTTTGGGAGGAAAGCCGGAGGACAGGGTTTTGGGAGGAAAGCTGGAGGACAGGGTTTTGGGAGGAAAGCCGAGGACGGGGTTTTGGGAGGAAAGCCGAGGACGGGGTTTTGGGAGGAAAGCCGAGGATGGGGTTTTGGGAGGAAAGCCGAGGACGGGGTTTTGGGAAGAAAAGCCGGAGGACGGGGTTTTGGGAAGAAAAGCCGGAGGACGGGGTTTTGGGAAGAAAAGCCGGAGGACGGGTTTTGGGAGGAAAGCTGGAGGACAGGGTTTTGGGAGGAAAGCCGGAGGACGGGGTTTTGGGAGGAAAGCTGGAGGACGGGGTTTTGGGAGGGGAGTTGGATACGGTTTGGGGAAAGAGTTGAAGGAAGGTGAGTAGAAGATTTGAGGAAGGTGAGAGGATTTGAGGATGAAGTTGGAGGAAGGATCAGGACAGGGTCCGGGAGGGAGTTGAAGGATAGGGTTCAGGGAAGGAGTTGGAGAAAGATTCAGAAAGTAGTTTGGGGAAAAAAGTTGGAGGAAGGGTAAGGACAAGGTTTGAGGAAACAGTTAGAATAAGGGGAAGGACAGAGTTTGGGAAAGGAACCTAAGGTTTGGGGAAAGTCACAGGGATCGAGGAAACTCTGGGCAGGCTTTGGAGGATCTATACATACTGTATATACAAGTTTAGTCTGTTAGATATCAACTGACCCCAGGCCACGATATGACATTCCCATGGATGGGATGGGACGAGGCTGGGGGTTGGGGGGGTCACACTATTCCCATGGAGGGGGTCAGTCTATCCCATGGAGGAGCGTCACACATACAGTCCACAGACTGAGGGAAGTACAACATTAATGAGGAGTGTTCCAGGACTAGGTAGGGGAGACGCGGCACACGCAGGGTTGAGTCAGAGCTGTGATTGGTGGCTGGGGGGGGGAGGGGGTGAAGGAGAGAGTTGATAGTGTGACAAAGGACGGCGCAGCGACGGTTAATTCTTATCCTATACGTTCCGCTACATTCATCCCCACCCCCCCTCTCCCCGGCTCTGATCACTTCATAACAATGACAGTTCTACAGATCTGCAGAGCATTGCGTCTCACGCAGAGCCGCATCTCATGTTATTTACACCCAGCGCTTCTATAGCGCCGACATAGGAGGTGGTATTTTACAGAATACATTAAAACCTCTCTCCATCAGTTACTGTACCCCCCCCCCCGAAAAAAAAAAAAAAAGTAGATGAAAGTTTCCTGACCATATACTCAGCCCCCCCCCCCACAACAATGGAGGAGAGAGGAGGTCGGGGCACCTGGAGGACACACGAGAACATACAGACTCCATGCAGGCAGAGTGTCCCGGGGAGGTCACAACCGGTACCGCAAGAGTGCCAACCGCTGTCACCGAGGTCCATACCCAACATGTCACCGACAGAGCATCGCAGCACGCCACCGACAGAGCCCCGCAGAGCCTCGCAACACGCCACCGACAGTGCCCCGCAGAGCATTGCAACATGCCACCGACAGAGCCCCGCAGAGCCTCGCAACACGCCACCAACAGAGCCCCGCAGAGCATTGCAACACGCCACCGACAGAGCCCCGCAGAGCATTGCAACATGCCACCGACAGAGCCCCGCAGAGCATTGCAACATGCCACCGACAGAGCCCCGCAGAGCCTCGCAACACGCCACCAACAGAGCCCCGCAGAGCATTGCAACACGCCACCGACAGAGCCCCGCAGAGCATTGCAACATGCCACCGACAGAGCCCCGCAGAGCATTGCAACATGCCACCGACAGAGCCCTGCAGCACGCCACAGCCCCGCAGAGCATTGCAACATGTCACTGACAGAGCTCTGAGTATCGCAAGTCACTGCAGAACACTAACCTGCCACTGACAGAGGCCTGCAGAGCATTGTGCCCCGTCACACTAATAAAGCAGATCTTCCCACACTGCAGAGCATTGCTCCCTCCAATCTTCATCCCAGGCACGGAGCGAAGTCTCCCTGACCTACAAAAGCAGCGGCGGCTCCCCGCAGTTCCCCCCTCCCCCCACCAATTACCCGGTGCGGCGGCGGAGGGAGATCCTTATTATAGAGGATCAGAATTTTCACATCAATTAAGAAGCTGTCAGCGCTGATCCTCCATCCCGTCCAGACAGAGCGAGCGGAGCGCCGTACAGACCCCCGTATACTGGACATGGGGGGGCCGCCCTCCCCCCGTATACTGTACATGGGGGGCCGCCCTCCCCTTATATACTGTACATGGGGGGGGGCCGCCCTCCCCTTATATACTGTACATGGGGGGGGGCCGCCCTCCCCTTATATACTGTACATGGGGGGGGGCCGCCCTCCCCTTATATACTGTACATGGGGGGGGGCCGCCCTCCCCTTATATACTGTACATGGGGGGGCCCTCCCCCCGTATACTGTACGGGGGGGGGCGCCCTCCCCCCGTATACTGTACATGGGGGGGCCGCCCTCCCCCCGTATACTGTACATGGGGGGGCCGCCCTCCCCCCGTATACTGTACATGGGGGGGCCGCCCTCCCCCCGTATACTGTACATGGGGGGGCCGCCCTCCCCCCGTATACTGTACATGGGGGGGGCGCCCTCCCCCCGTATACTGTACATGGGGGGGCCGCCCTCCCCCCGTATACTGTACATGGGGGGGGCGCCCTCCCCCCGTATACTGTACATGGGGGGGCCGCCCTCCCCCCGTATACTGTACATGGGGGGGCGCCCTCCCCCCGTATACTGTACATGGGGGGGCCGCCCTCCCCCCGTATACTGTACATGGGGGGGGCCGCCCTCCCCCCGTATACTGTACATGGGGGGGCCGCCCTCCCCTTATATACTGTACATGGGGGGGCCGCCCTCCCCCCGTATACTGTACATGGGGGGGCCGCCCTCCCCTTATATACTGTACATGGGGGGGCCGCCCTCCCCCCGTATACTGTACATGGGGGGGCCGCCCTCCCCCCGTATACTGTACATGGGGGGGCCGCCCTCCCCCCGTATACTGTACATGGGGGGCCGCCCTCCCCTTATATACTGTACATGGGGGGCCGCCCTCCCCTCCCCCCGTATACTGTACATGGGGGGGCCGCCCTCCCCCCGTATACTGTACATGGGGGGGCCGCCCTCCCCTTATATACTGTACATGGGGGGGCCGCCCTCCCCCCGTATACTGTACATGGGGGGGCCGCCCTCCCCCCGTATACTGTACATGGGGGGCCGCCCTCCCCCCGTATACTGTACATGGGGGGCCGCCCTCCCCTTATATACTGTACATGGGGGGCCGCCCTCCCCTCCCCCCGTATACTGTACATGGGGGGGCCGCCCTCCCCCCGTATACTGTACATGGGGGGGCCGCCCTCCCCCCGTATACTGTACATGGGGGGGCCGCCCTCCCCTCCCCCGTATACTGTACATGGGGGGGCCGCCCTCCCCCCCCCCGTATACTGTACATGGGGGGGCCGCCCTCCCCTCCCCCGTATACTGTACATGAGGGGGCCACCCTCCCCTCCCCTCCCCCGTATACTGTACATGGGGGGGCCGCCCTCCCCTCCCCCGTATACTGTACATGGGGGGGCCGCCCTCCCCTCCCCCGTATACTGTACATGGGGGGGCCGCCCTCCCCTTATATACTGTACATGGGGGGCCGCCCTCCCCCCGTATACTGTACATGGGGGGGCCGCCCTCCCCTTATATACTGTACATGGGGGGCCGCCCTCCCCTTATATACTGTACATGGGGGGCCGCTCTCCCCTTATATACTGTACATTGGGGGGCCGCCCTCCCCTTATATACTGTACATGGGGGGGCCGCCCTCCCCTTATATACTGTACATGGGGGGGCCGCCCTCCCCTTATATACTGTACATGGTGGCCGCCCTCCCCTCCCCCCCATATAATGTACAGCAGGGCCGCCCTCCCCCCAACATTCACATCGACCTGGACATCAGGAGGTATTACATCTCTCCCAGATTCCGCACAGTCTCAGTCCTCCTGCTGCATTCTACAGAAATGAGGAGAGAGGCGGCAGGTGGGGGGAGCTGGTTGGATGACTTTTTTGTGTTTCACTTTATATTGTTGTACTGAGAGTGTCGCTTGTTTGTGTTTATTAATATTTCTTCACGTTGGGACTGAGGCAGCGCTACATATTATTACATATTATTGTCAGCTCCGGGGCCCAGCGCTCTCCTTTATATACAGCTTCCTCCATGTCTTCCCTCTATACAGCGCCGCTGCAGATGTCGGCGATACATGTCCATTAATAATAAGAGGACTCCAGCTGGAGGGAGGGAACGCCAGAAGAGGATTGGCTGAAATCGGCCCACCCATCCCCCAATGACTGAAATGTCACTTTAGGGTACACACCCCTCCCCCACTCTGTACACAGGACTAAGTGCTCTGGGGTAAAGGAGCTCCCCCCCAGACAACCGGCACCATGTCTAGGAGGAGATCAGGAGTCACATGACACCGTCTGGAAGTAAAGGGGGCCCCCCTAGACAGACCGGCCCCCCTTATCAGATAAGGAAACGAGTCACATGACATCTGCTGGAGGTAAAGGGGTCCCCAGATAATTGGCATCATGTATAGGAAGAGGGAACAAGTCACATGACCCATCCCAGATATAAAGGGGCCCCCAGACAACTGAGGCCAGAGAATGTGCCCCCCCCCCCAGACAACCAGCACCATGTATAGGATAAGGGAACAAGTCACATGACCCCTACTGGAGGGAAAAAGGTTCCTAAGACAATGGGCACCATGTATAGGGTGGAGGGGAATGAGTCACATGACCCCTACTGGAGGTTACGGGGTCCCCTAGACAATCAGCACCATGTACAAGATAAGGAAAGAGAGTCACATGACGCCAAGGATAAAAGGGGCCCCCAGAGAACCAGCACCATGGAAGAGATAACAAGTCACATGATCCCTTTCATGGGTAAAAGGGGGTCCCCTTAGACAACTGGCACCATGTATAGGAAAGGAGTCACATGACCCTTCCTAAAAGTAAAGGGGCCCCTAGGCAACTGGCACCATGTAAAGGAAAAGAGAATAAGTCCCCATGACTCTTCCCTATATCTTTAGGCTGCTGCAGAATGACAGCGGAAGGGGCCGCGACCACAGCGGAGGGGGCCGCGACCACAGCGGAAGGGGCCGCGACCACAGCGGAAGGTGGCCCGATGACAGCGGAAGGGGCCGCAACCACAGCGGAAGGGGGCCCGACCACAGCGGAAGGGGGCCCGACCACAGCGGAAGGGGGCCCGACCACAGCGGAAGGGGGCCCGACCACAGCGGAAGGGGCCGCGACCACAGCGGAAGGTGGCCCGACCACAGCGCAAAGGGGCCGCGACCACAGCGGAAGGGGCCGCGACCACAGCGGAAGGGGCCGCGACCACAGCGGAAGGGGGCCCGACCACAGCGGAAGGGGGCCCGACCACAGCGGAAGGGGGCCCGACCACAGCGGAAGGGGGCCCGACCACAGCGGAAGGTGGCCCGACAACAGCGGAAGGGGCCGCGACCACAGCGGAAGGTGGCCCGACCACAGCGCAAAGGGGCCGCGACCACAGCGGAAGGGGCCGCGACCACAGCGGAAGGGGCCGCGACCACAGCGGAAGGGGGCCCGACCACAGCGGAAGGGGGCCCGACCACAGCGGAAGGGGGCCCGACCACAGCGGAAGGGGGCCCGACCACAGCGGAAGGGGGCCCGACCACAGCGGAAGGTGGCCCGACCACAGCGCAAAGGGGCCGCGACCACAGCGGAAAGGGCCGCGACCACAGCGGAAGGGGCCGCGACCACAGCGGAAGGGGGCCCGACCACAGCGGAAGGGGGCCCGACCACAGCGGAAGGGGGCCCGACCACAGCGGAAGGGGGCCCGACCACAGCGGAAGGGGGCCCGACCACAGCGGGAGGGGCCGACGACAGCGGGAGGGGCCGACGACAGCGGGAGGGGCCGACGACAGCGGGAGGGGCCGACGACAGCGGGAGGGGCCGACGACAGCGGGAGGGGCCGACGACAGCGGGAGGGGCCGACGACAGCGGGAGGGGCCGACGACAGTTGGAGGGCGACGACAGTTGGAGGGCGACGACAGTTGGAGGGCGACGACAGTTGGAGGGCGACGACAGTCGGAGGGCGACGACAGTCGGAGGGCGACGACAGTCGGAGGGCGACGACAGTTGGAGGGCGTCACACAGATATCGGCGTGCTGCAGCAAGCACATATGTAAGTGTCTGTGCTGCTCCCGGCAGCCAATCAGGGGCCCTCCTTTGGGCAGTGCACCCTGCGGCGGGGTCTGGCGAGGAGAAGAATGGAGAAGAGGACTTTCTATGGGAAGTTATGATAGGAGGGCGGAGTGTCACCACAACACACAATAATTGTAGAAGACTCTCCCGGGGTCACGGCCGATCTTCTAACCGCAGACCGATGACCTCACCGCACGCCTGTGATGTCACCCGCAGCCAATCAGAGGCCCCATCCAGATAACAGGACTTCTATTCATAGAAACGTGTCCCGGCGAGCCCAGCGATCCCGGGGCAAAGTATGACAACCTGGGGGGGGGGGGAGGGGGGGCACTTAACCCTTCCCTGACTACAATCTGCACCCTGCGTCACCCCAACCCCCCCGGGAACAATTCCTGAGGATCTGCTGTGTCCCGGTGACAACCAGCCCGAGGTGGGGGAGGGGAGGGGGGAGGGGGGGGGACGCTCACACTAAATGACTCACCACCTGGAATTCAACTTTCTGGTTTCACTTTTGCAATAAAATCCCCACAATTATTTCCCCAGAAACGATCGCAGAGCGATTAACGCTTTCCGGGAAATGAGACGAGGAAGGTGACCCTGATATATAGAAAAGGGGGGGGATTTGGACCCGATATATAGAAGGGGGGCTGGGACTCTCATTGGGACCCTAATATATTGGGGGGAGGGTGAAAGGGGAAATATATATAATATGTATATATATTAGGGGGGGCTGGGACTCTGATGGGGACCCTAATAGATTGGGGGGTGGAAGAGGAACCTGATATATAGAAAGGGGGGGCTGATTGGGACCCAGATATATTGGGGGGATGGGGGACCCTAATATATAGAATAGGAAGGGGGGGAACTCTGATTGGGACACTAATATATTGGGGGGGGATGTTGACCCTTATATATAGAAGGGGGGCTGGGACTCTGATTGAGACCCTATTATTTTGGGGGGGGGGTGGAAGGGGAACCCGATATATAGAAAGGGGGATTGGTTGGGACCCTATTATATTGGGACAAGGGGGATTGGGACCCTGATATATTGGGGAAGGGGATCCCCATATATAGAAGGGGGGCTCCGATTTGGACACACTATATTGAGGGGGGACCCTGATATAAGGAAGGGAGGGAACTCTGATTGTAACCCTAACACATTAAGGATGGTGGGGACCCTGACATATTGGGAGGGGATTGGGACCCCAATATATTGGAGGGGGAAGGATTCTGATGGGAACACTGATATATTTGGAGGGGGGGACCTCTGATGTTGATGTGGACCCCGAAAATGTTCCTGAGAACTCTGGTGGGGACCATAATATATTGGGGGGAGGGGACTCTGATGGGAACCCTGACATGGAGGGGGGGGGGGAAGACTGATGGGAATCCTTATGTTAGGGGGGACCCCCAGAATGTGCAGGGAGCTCAGATTGGGACACCGAGATGTAATGGGGTCGCTTCTGATGTGAAGGGGGGCTCTGATTTCTTTGGGTGTGTTCAGGTATAAAACTGCAATCTTTTTCTGCCCACAAATGTGTGTAAAATATACAATGTGACCCCCATACTGTTGGGGACCCCTGACTGCACCCATCCCCCAAAAAAGGACCGTTCTCCAGGGATCTCTGATCAGACAGGTCCTTCACCCCCCACATATAGTCCCCCCCCCCCTATGGATGGACGGATCCCCTGGGATCTCTGATCAGACAGGTCCTTCACCCCCTACATATAGTCCCCCCCCCCCTATGGATGGACGGATCCCCTGGGATCTCTGATCAGACCGGTCCTTCACCCCCTACATATAGTCCCCCCCCCCCCCCCATGGATGGATGGATCTCCAGGGATCTCTGATCAGACAGGTCCTTCACCCCCTACATATAGTCCCCCCCCCCCATGGATGGACGGATCTCCAGGGATCTCTGATCAGACAGGTCCTTCACCCCCTACATATAGTCCCCCCCCCCCATGGATGGACGGATCTCCTGGGATCTCTGATCAGACAGGTCCTTCACCCCCTACATATAGTCCCCCCCATGGATGGACAGATCTCCTGGGATCCCTGATCAGACAGGTCCTTCACCCCCTACATATAGTCCCCCCCATGGATGGACGGATCTCCTGGGATCCCTGATCAGACAGGTCCTTCACCCCCTACATATAGTCCCCCCCATGGATGGACGGATATCCTGGGATCCCTGATCAGACAGGTCCTTCACCTCCTGGATATAGTCCCCCCCCCATGGATGGACGGATCTCCTGGGATCTCTGATCAGACAGGTCCTTCACCCCCTACATATAGTCCTCCATGGATGGACGGATCTCCTGGGATCCCTGATCAGACAGGTCCTTCACCTCCTGGATATAGTCCCCCCCCCCCATGGATGGACGGATCTCCAGGGATCTCTGATCAGACAGGTCCTTCACCTCCTACATATAGTCCCCCCCATGGATGGATGGATGGATCTCCTGGGATCTTGATCAGACAGGTCCTTCACCCCCTAGATATAGTCCCCCCCCATGGATGGACGAATCTCCTGGGATCTCTGATCAGACAGGTCCTTCACCCCCTACATATAGTCCCCCCCCCCATGGATGGACGATCTCCTGGGATCCCTGATCAGACAGGTCCTTCACCCCCTACATATAGCCCCCCCCATGGATGGACAGATCTCCTGGGATCTCTGATCAGACAGGTCCTTCACCCCCTACATATAGTCCCCCCCATGGATGGACGGATCTCCTGGGATTCCCTGATCAGACAGGTCCTTCACCCCCTAGATATAGTCCCCCCCATGGATGGACGGATCTCCTGGGATCTCTGATCAGACAGGTCCTTCACCCCCTACATATAGCCCCCCCCCATGGATGGACAGATCTCCTGGGATCTCTGATCAGACAGGTCCTTCACCCCCTACATATAGTCCCCCCCATGGATGGACGGATCTCCTGGGATCCCTGATCAGACAGGTCCTTCACCCCCTAGATATAGTCCCCCCCCATGGATGGACGGATCTCCTGGGATCTCTGATCAGACAGGTCCTTCACCCCCTAGATATAGTCCCCCCCCCATGGATGGACGAATCTCCTGGGATCTCTGATCAGACAGGTCCTTCACCCCCTACATATAGTCCCCCCCCCCCATGGATGGACAGATCTCCTGGGATCTCTGATCAGACAGGTCCTTCACCCCCTACATATAGTCCCCCCCCCCCCATGGATGGACGATCTCCTGGGGATCCCTGATCAGACAGGTCCCTTCACCCCCTACATATAGCCCCCCCCATGGATGGACAGATCTCCTGGGATCTCTGATCAGACAGGTTCCTTCACCCCCTAGATATAGTCCCCCCCATGGATGGACGGATCTCCTGGGATCTCTGATCAGACAGCTCCTTCACCCCCTACATATAGTCCCCCCTTCCCCCCCCCATGGATGGACGGATCTCCTGGGATCTCTGATCAGACAGGTCCTTCACCCCCTACATATAGTCCCCCCCCCATGGATGGACGGATCTCCTGGGATCCCTAATCAGACAGGTCCTTCACCCCCTACATATAGCCCCCCCTCCCCCCATGGATGGACGGATCTCCTGGGATCTCTGATCAGACAGGTCCTTCATCCCCTAGATATAGTCCCCCCCCCATGGATGGATGGATCTCCTGGGATCTCTGATCAGACAGGTCCTTCACCCCCTACATATAGTCCCCCCCCCCCCCATGGATGGGACGGATCTCCTGGGATCTCTGATCAGACAGCTCCTTCACCCCCTACATATAGTCCCCCCCATGGATGGATGGATCTCCTGGGATCTCTGATCAGACAGGTCCTTCACCCCCTACATATAGTCCCCCCCCAAGGATGGACGGATCTCCTGGGATCTCTGATCAGACAGGTCCTTCACCCCCTACATATAGTCCCCCCCCCCCCCAATGGATGGACGATCTCCTGGGATCCCTGATCAGGCAGGTCCTCTTCAGTTTCCAGGACTGCAAACGCCAAAGTCCCTCCCAGGACAAACAGAGGAAGGCCAATCCCTCGGTGGAGGAATGTGGCGTCTCAGTACACACCTGTCCTATTATCCCTTGCTGAATCCACACAATATAGGAGGGGGGGTGGGATCCACACAATACGCCTCTCCACCACACAGGGGGGAGGGCATCACCCAACCACCACTCACAAAGTCCTGATACCCTCCACAGAACCATAAATCCCAGCATGCACT